>KK117082.1:100966-157083 GCA_000611955.2 Stegodyphus mimosarum | reverse complement strand
TGCAATTATGCGAATTTCACTAGCAAACACTGGTAATTGCAAATTGCCTATGAAGGCGAACTTTCAGTAGACAGAGGAAATCTTTGCGCGCACAGCCTTACGGCGATAAATCCAAGGCTCTGTTTTTCCCCTCGTTAACTCCTGCCTTTTAACTGCTAACAGATATATGCGATTTGCATAAATATCTCACTCGCGCTAAATTCGGGCAGCAACTGAAACTTTGAGAATTCGATAGGAAAGTTCAAACTAAAAATAATTTGGTTAATTAAAATAATGAATGCTACAAGGTACCTGCATTAAGTGTTACATAGAATTGCATAATTCATTTGAATGACATAGTATAGACTTATAGTACTATTTTTAAAATAAAGAGAGGAAGTCCCCAAATTAAATAAAAAATAAAAGAGGTTATAGCCAATTAAAATTGGAAGTTTGCTTTCATATTTTTTATCATAAGCAATTTTTTGCATTTAAAAGTCATTAGACTTCCTTCTTCTTTTTCTGTGACTCGACAGCCCATGTTGGGCTTCAACCTTTTTTAGATTTTCATTCCATGCTGTTCTACTCTTGACCATTACTCTTTCTCTTCCACTAAAAAATCGTCAAAGTAGTTGCACTAGCATGCAAGTACCTAAAATGCAATGCTAAATAAGTCAGAAAACAAACTATTCCATATTTTTTAATCTGTTATAAAAATTCTATGAAAAGTGCAATTCAGTATAAGTGCAAAGGAAAGAATACAGGACCCATTCTATTATTTGCTGAATAAAAGAATCAGACTGAAAACTTTCAACTAGACCACATATGATTTTCCATAACTACAAGCATAATGATTATTTATGTTAAATTCAGTGAAATATATTTAACACGAATTATTGTTAAATAACAATAAACTTCTTTCTGTTCAAATTTAACATGAAATATTCTTTCTTTAAACATTACCACTTCATTTTCAAAAATATAATTTTTATGTATAAATACTACATGTCTAATATAAAATGCATCTTTAAATAATGAATATATCAAACGTCACTTACTTCCCACTGATAAGCAGAGGCTTGCTCACAAACTCTTGAATGAAATAACCACTTGCATCCAAACTTTCAGTTCCATTCAGCAATCTGATGCCACGGTGATTTGCATTTTTTAACACCCAAGTTTTCTCAATATTTGTAGCAATCTGAAATAAAGTTAATTTATATATTTATATTATAGTTAGCATATTAAACAAAATAGTGCAAGATTTCATGGCAGGATTAAATTATTACCTAGTACAGACACATTTTATTTTGTATTATCTGATATGAATAGACGAATATTTACCATGCAGGGGAAAAAATATATTCATTGTATCATATTTTATATAAAGCAAAATAAAACAGCCCTCAAAAATACAACTTTTAAAATCACAGTTGCCAAGCATACAATTTCATTTTTTTCTCAAAAATTAATACTTTTATAAAATCAATTGCTGAAATATCTTTTTTCCCATATTAGCAATCAGCCATTATGTTGATGCATGCCTTACAGTGTCACAGTAACTGTAATGCACACCAAGAAATGGGAACACGTGTATTTATTATTCCACAAATTTATTCTTGCAGACCTTTAATTTTATTGCAAATATATCTTTTTTTAATTGATAATGATGCTTTTTAAAATGTAGTTAGGAGAAACTCTTTAGTCTGCCCTAACAATTTTTCAGTTTATTTTTCCTTAACATTTAATGAAGAAATATGTTTGTATAAACATTGTTTTTATTATTATTTATTTATTTAAACAAACAGTACTGAAATTGTATTTTGAATATTATTCATATCATGGAATACATTTCAGTCATTGATTTAAAAAAAAATGTGTTTTTAACATTACAGTAAACTTTTCAATTGATTATTTTTTTACTGTAATTTTTTAATTTATCCAAAAAAAAAAAAAAATAACAGGCTTAAAAAAACTGTTATTGCTTACTTCTTCCATTTGAAAATAAAATATAACATGAAAAATGCAGATAATCAGTACCATATAAAATAAAATGCTAAATATCTCGAAGTCAGGGTTTAAGAAATTGAACCTTCATTGTAATGATCATTGTACCGTAATTGAACCATACTTCATTGTAATCAATCTTCATTGTACCATAATTGTACCATACTTCATTGTAATCAATCTTCATTGTACCGTAATTGTACCATACTTCATTGTAATCAATCTTCATTGTACCGTAAATGATTAAAGAATCATTTACGGTATATGCAGTACATACAATTTTTCAAACTATTTTCTGATTTACAAACATACAAATATACATTTTTATGTTTTCAAACAAAATGCCAGCTTTTAAATTCTATTAACAGCCTTTCATGCTGCATTCTGAATACACAAGATGGGTTGCAACACAACCTTTGGGTCTTTCAGAGCACTCAAAGCACAACTGTAAACTTCAAAATATTCCCACCATATTTGTAAACACAATTGTCATTAGCACATTTATAAGCTAATTAGCACCTGGACAACTAATTTTTGATAGCAAATTGCTAGTATTAAGAATAAGATTGTACATATGATTCAACTGTGGACAATAATGAAAAGTTATTACTTGGAATATAATTAATCTATCATTTATGGCTTTATATGATGATATTTAAGATAATAGGGATATTTATAGCTATATTTGATAGGTGCCAGAATACAAGAGCTAAATCTATCCTAAAGCCTGCTATATTTTTTTGCATAAAAAATGTTTTACTGCGAGATTATTATTTATAATGTAAATGAAATAAATATAATACATACAGTATATATAAATTTAAAAAACTCATCCATCATGAGATAAGAATAAAAAACATTGCTTAAAACCAAAATATTAAAATAAACATAAAACAAACATATTAATCAGGAAGAATTTTAGAAAATAATGTGTTCTATAAGAAGAAAGAACATTTTTATCATAAATGGTACTTAAACTCTTTCAACAGGCTACAGTTACAAAGTTGCTAACAGATACCAGTGCCTATTTATATTAAATTGTAGGAGGGGAGACTGCAAAAACTGTAATAAAATGTATTTTATAGCTAACTAAACTTGAATGAAACTATTACTATTAATTCTTAGTATTAACAAGTTTTCATTCATTTGCGCAAGGAGAGATTTTTTGCCATAGCACTTCATATATACCTTATTAGTACGGATATGTAAAATGATGTTTCTTCTCTTAAAATGTCTTTTTGAAACCTATGTCAATATTATCTCACAGAGATTTTGCCAAAGCTGAACCAATCATTCCTGTGGAACTCTAAGCTGCACTTCTATTTGCAACTCTTACAATAAAACATTCGTCAGTCTCTCTACACAATCCACCAAACACAAACTGCTGCAAAAGTATTCAATCTTCTTTGTTATTTTGCTTCGTAAAAATGCTTCCATTGGTTTCTACTATTTTGAGTTAAAATAACAAATCAAATAATGATTATTACTATTTTGCTAGGCTTTCAAATTTATCAGAAGTTCTGTTTAGAATCCCATGAGTACAAACTTCCCTCAGGTAACTGTTCCAACGTAGGTCCATTCTGTCAGCCATATCAAGCTGTTCTTTTCATATACAAGAAATGTTAATTCTCTCAATCACTTGTTAATGAACCATAGTTCAGTTACAAATATGATTCAATGTAGTTTCTTCAGATTTAATTGGGGTTACATCAGACAAAAACAGTGTTGTATGTGTGTTGCAACATCCTGTTATCCAACATTGGTGCTAAATTATGCAGTTTGGCAACAGTTTCAAGATCAACAGGATAATACACAAGTAGTCCTTTGTCATATGCCTTAAACCTAAAATTTAATAATATGCATTTTGACTTATTCCTGAACTTTCCTTCTTCCATTTACTTGCTTTTAGCTGAAAGCATAACTTTTAGATTATTTAATTCTCTCCCTTGCATAAATATTCATCTACAACACATAACAATCATAAATGTAGCATATGCAACATATTTTTTTTTCCTTTATAAATTATTTTCCAGAATGCAGTGTTGTCTTACAAGAGATGCCATCTTTGCTAAGAGCCAATTTTGTTTATATTAAAATTTTGTGAGATATTCAATTTTATATAACTCTTTGACCATATCTTTAAATTCTATTTGGCAAAAATACACGCTATAAATGTAATGCCACAAGAAAATTTCAAATACTTCAATTCAAACAATAAATAAATACAGTGGTACCTCAGTATTTGTCTGCTTTGAATACTGTTTGTGTGTACTTTGAAATACATTTAATTTGGTATATGTCTTGTTTGGATGAGAAATTTTTTTTGGCATGGGATATCTGTTTCAAATATGATTTGAGTTGGGTCATGGCTGCATGCACTAGACTACTTAACCTCTTTCAAGACAATGCTACAACTGCCCATAAGCATCAGAATGCTGGTTCAGTAAACAACCCATGTCATAACTCTGAATTTTCAAGATGTTTTGCGTTTTTCACAAAAATGTTTTGTAAATTTATTAACAATAAGTTTTTAAAAAGTTAGTGAGATGGAAGAAAGAAAAAAATTGTTAGGATGGTATGGAGGTGAAAAAAGGAATTATTTAAAAATATGAAGACATGTATATCTTGGACATGACTATTGCATGCCATATGGTGAGTATGATGATGTCTACTATTGTGAAAAACAAAGATGCTATTAAATTGGCTAACATTGTGAAAGAGGTAAAATTAATTACCAAATTAGATCTGAGACATTAGAGCATACTAAACAATTGCTTTTAATCTGGATAGCACAGAAATGTCTATGTACAGTACTATGTGCAGTGCTTCATTCATGTACAATATATTTCACCTACTGTATTTGGATTTTAATACCACACAGTGTTATAATAACAACAGGATTTTTTATATAACAAATTATTTATTTTCTCTTCATTTCTTATTGGAAAAGTTCATTTAGTATACGTCCAAGAATCTAGAACAGATTAATGATATATACCAAGGTACAAATGTATACGGAAATAAATGAATAATCTCAGAAAATTCAGTTCCCCCCTCTCATAAACAGCTGTAATACAAAAAAAAATTAATAATTATCTGCCCTGTTAGGCAGGGGAACTACTATCAACTTCAAAAATTGTTCCTAATACACCTGTGAAAACAGTTCACTATATATTAATGAAACATAAATTTTCAGGTTAAAAAGGTACAGTGTATAATACTTGCATATTCTAAAAACTGGTTTTTGTCAGAAGGAAGTTGAAAAGATTTTGGAATGTGATTAACAGGCAACATGGCAAAATGCATTTTCTGAGTAATGAAACCACTTCCAGGAAAATGATTAACCTGTAAAATAAAGGAATATTTCAGAAAGAACACTATATCAAAATTGTATTTCAAGTTATTTCATGATATAATAGCATTTTAAAAATTGCATAATACTCACCCTCTGAGTTGGTTTAAGAAATGCTAATTCTCTTTCTAGAGTGTGAAATGGATAGGTATAGGACCATAATGCATCCCAGTTAGTAGTACTGCCAGTTTCCACAATATAGCCCATTTGTTTAAAAGTTTCCTTTACAACATCAAGACTTTTATCCCAATCCTGTCAAAAAAACGTTTTTTTAATTACTAATTCTTTTTTGCTGAGTTAAAATTTAAGTAGAAATCATATCTTATTATCATTTGTTTACTTTCAAAGATTCCTTTTTTAGTGTAAACATGCATACATTTTAATAATTCATTTGTCAATTAAGCCACACTACTTAACAAATCAGCTCCACAGCTTCAGAAAATACAAGATCATCAGGACTCTGGTAATTCCAGGTTTTAGATCATCACTTTAAATCTAGCAAGATGACATGTAAATATAAAAATACCGTGGCCTCACTCATTGTTTATGTCGGATAGAAAACTGCTAACCCCTCAACAGGACCCCACCACAGCCTGTGGAGCCATACCGGGCAGCAAAATTTTAAAACTTTGTAGAGGTACCATTAGAATTTAGGATCCACAGAGATTAGACAGGGTGGCAAATGAATAGCAGCCCCCCTCACAACCACTCAGGAGACAAAAGTGTGATCCTGGCCAATATCAATACAACACCAATTGATGTATTGTTGCTGGCTACGGCAGTGAACTTAACTTGCATGTGGGCCAAATGCACAATCTGAAAGTAGCTAATGGGCCACAATAAAAAAAGTGTAAATAAAACAAAATTATTTAAATACAATACAAAGTCTGAGATCCAGAATCAGCGGGACTTATGCAGTTCTGGATTTTAGATCATCAGTTTAAATCTTGTAAAATGATATGAAGGCATGACAATATTGAGTTTCACTTACTGTTTAGATCAGATACAAAAATGCTAACCCCCATCACAGCCACTCAAGAGCTCAAAAGTATTACTCTGCTCAGCATCAATATATAAATCAACTGCCACAACCCCTAATCAAAAGGTATTTGAAAGTGACATGCTTGCAGGTAATCTCACTTAGAGGGGAGAAAAATAGCAGTTGCGGTACATTCTTTG
The DNA here is from genome assembly GCA_000611955.2 of Stegodyphus mimosarum. Lineage (NCBI taxonomy): Eukaryota > Metazoa > Arthropoda > Arachnida > Araneae > Eresidae > Stegodyphus > Stegodyphus mimosarum. The sequence goes on along the minus strand of KK117082.1, from coordinate 150,566 downwards.
GCTGAGTATTATATTCTCCATTCCTAGACCTTTGTAAGTAGGAAAGGGAAGTTTTCTTGTTAGTTAAAAACTATTTATATGTTTATTTACTTATTGAATTGGTGGTTAAGAGGTCCAGTTATTACATCATTCCGAATATTGGACAGCCAGATTTTAGGTTTTATAGCGAAAATTTCAAAAACAAAACAAAAAAAAAGCTATGTATGTGTCAAAACGTACATGAATTAATAAAAACAAATTTAGGTGTAATGACCAGCAGAAATTTTGATGTCGTAGAATACTGAGATGCCGATCCACATTTAATAAGAAATTTGGCAGTCGAGGTAGATTAAATCTTCATTTTATTTTCAGTAAGCATATTATGGCCAGAACTTGGCACATTATTTGTGTCTATTTCAAGAGGTTTACATTTTTGATAACTTTGCAGCAAGAAGAAAGCAGAAGATAGCAGTCCAACTAGGCCGAAGAGTAGCGAGCAAGTGCATTACGTTCAGGGTGAAATCTTAATTCAGACTGAGTTAGTGTTGGTTTAATTTATGTTAGTTAAATTTATGTTGCTAATTTAATTTTTTACATATTCTTTATTTTTATTACATACATCTAAAAATAATGCAAAGAAAAAATTCAAATTTATCCTATCTTAAAATTTCTGTTGTTCATAATTTGCATTGACAACTAAATTTTAAAATTTTCAGACTGACATTTATTCAAACAATTATAATGCATTGAAGTAATCGCTAAATAACATACTTAAAAGAAATACATAAAAACTTCCCACAAGGAAACAAAAATGTGAGAATAAATATTGACAACCTATTCTACTTATTTTATTTATTACAGTTTTTTACGACACATACTGAAAAAATACATAGTTGCATGTACATAATTATAAACTTCTTTGTTTTTTACTATAGCTTTCAGCTACAACATCTTATGGGATTTCGATTTTCAAAGTTTTGTAACCTTGGAGGAAAATTACTAGAAAATAACTTCATCATAAATTGCAGATACTCATTAGGGGCCTGATTTTTTCATAGACTTATTATTTTTCAACTACGAAAAAAACTATTCATGTGTAATTCGTACTCCCAAGCAGTGATTATTCTTATTGCAAAAATTTGTAACTGAGAATATTTTTTTGACAAGAAGTAATAAAAGTTAATCAAATTTGTATCTTCAAATCTTTGAATAAGATTCTTATGACAGCATAAATTAATTAGCTGCATTTCCAGATTTTCCAAAAAGTTATTAAGTTTATTTTTGGCAACTAAAATAATGTAAAATTGGACTCCAAACTATTAAATACTTTACCTTCTGATTCTTGACAAGATAATATTAATTAATTTATAGGAAATGTATTCACAGGCTACATAAAATTGCTTCAGGGGCCATTTGTGACACACTGGGCTACAGTGCAGCACTTCCTAGCCAGTAGGTAATTGAAAGTGACATGCAGAAAACTCAACTGGTGAGAAGAAAAATCATATTTATGGAATACTTTACTTTTTGTTGAGGATTTATTCTCCATTTCCACATTTCATAAGGGTGAGTTTTTTTTTTTAATATATATTTATTTTTTGACTGGTGGCCCAGAGATCAAGATAGTGGATCATTCTGAATATTGGATATCTGAAAATCAGACTTTGTACTACACTAAAAGCTTGACCACCCGGAATGCTTAGGAAATGGTGAATTCTGAATATGTAAAAATTCCGGATAGTTGGGCATATAAAAATTGAAATTCAGATAGAAAAGTCGAATGAATGGAAGAAATTTATAGTAAAACAATCATCTTTGTTTCTTACCAAACTGAATACAAAATGCCTACATTTAAAAATCTATAAAGATTTCATGGCAAAAAAAAAAAGCCAGTGTCTTTTGTAGGCCTTAACCTTTTTAGGGGCAGTATTAAATATAACTGAAAATACAGAAAAAAATTTTACTTTTTTATATTTTAGCATAATTAAAATGTTTTTCCTCAAACAAAATGTATTCAGATTGTTGAAACAGTACGGTCCAAAGATAAGAACACCACCCATCTAGAACACACAAAGCACGTAATGCTATATAGAGGAAAAGCGCTTTTACAGACATGCACACTATTTTGAAATTTACATATTTACTGATTTATTCACTCATAATCTTACTATAAACAAACATTTTAATATGACAAAAATACATCATACTTACATAAATACAAAATAAGATAAACAATAAAATGCATAACAATGCAATGGAATATACAATGATGAATACATAAATACAAGCACAAAAATAAAAATATTTTAGAATTACAAAAAATTAAAAAAGCTTACATGGATTTAGGAAGTTAATTGGTTAGAGTATATTGAAGGGTGCCCCTTGGATTATTGCTAAGTTGTTGTTTCATTTATAGTAACCTGAGTAGTTGAACGTTATGGAAACCCTATTATGACATAACTGGTTGCATGATTGCAGTGAATTTGACTAATGGGAAAAGATTTACAAGTGTTGGATGTTTGTGTGTTGGATGCTGGTTAGGAAGTACGTTGCTTATTTTATGGTTTACATGGTAAAATGGCTGAATGTGGTAAGATTAATTTGAAGTTTTTGTATGATTTGGAATGGGAAAAAAAAAAAAAAAAACATTATTTGACTGGTGTGTAAATGAAGGTTTACTTAGTAGCCATTATAAGTGTCCAGTTTGTAGGAAGGAACTGCATATGCTTAAACGTCGAAGGATACGGGCACTATGGAGGATATTTTTGACATTTATTTTTGTGAATTTATGTGGTGATGCTAGTATATAGATTCTAGTTCAGATACTTTTAGGAAGTTTTTCGATGCTGTTAAAGAATTTTGTTTGACTGAAGACACAGAAATTTCTAAATAAGGTAAGTGGAAAGTCTTATCCAATTATGAAATCTCACTGACTTTGAAAGTTGGTGTAGATGTAACCAAATTTCCACCAGTTCATCCATTAGATATTTAATAGAACAAATTGCGTTTTAGATAAATAATGAATTTTTATGAATACAGCAAGTAAAAACTTAGACTGCTTATCACACTTTTTCAACCTTGCATCACCATCGCTTATTCATTTTGAAATAAAGTCACATAGCATTCCTTTTTTGATGCCAGGATTCTGTAACTTACAGATTACCCTACTGCATTCTGTCCCATGAAAGGCAGCCTCAAATATTAATCACTTTCTTTCAAAATGTGATTAAAAAATATGTATATATATTTTTTTATAAAAATTAAACTGGTTAATTGAGAACTAATTAGGTTTACACAAAACAAAGTCAAAACTCTTATGATTATGTTGTGACAACATATTTATTCATTTCGGAAACCAAATCACACTATTTGGCAACAACATATGTGTGCTAATAACATAACGAGCACTACAATGTGTTAGAAATCTCTCATTTCCTTAATTTTGGAGAAGGAGAATTTTTTTGCTAAAATTCTAAAATATTCCCATTACTCAAGCTTTTCCATTAATTTAATGTCAGATTACTGGACTTTTATTGTACTAATGTAATTTCTAAATTCACAGAACATAAAGTTTCAATACAATGCTAAAAATAAAATGCCAATAAACAAGCATATAACAAGTATAAAAGAAACATATCATGCCAACTTTAATATTTAGCTAAAGTGAAGCACTGGCTGATAAGGCAAATCCATTGATTTCATTGTTAGATAATGATTTTGTTCTGATAACCTTACTTTTGTTGTTGAATAATGATATTATTCTGACAACCTTATTTTTTTTAATAACTAAAATTAATGGGACTGTAATATATATCTCTCTTATTCAAATATTCACCATTTATTGCTATTTGTTAATGGTACTTTCTGATTATATACACCCCACTCCCATCGAAAATGAATTTACTCACTGGCAACTTTGAAGACCATTAAGGAACTTGCTGATGACTTATCTTTTGCCAAGCTCATGCATGAAAGTCAGCAGTCATTTTCAATATGACGACACACTAAGTATTCCATTGAAGACTAATCAATAAAGTTTAAAAAGCGATAAACATGGGTGATAAAACTCTTATCATTTTCAAGAAATCCTTTGTGCTGTTGTTCTCTCTATACACACAGCAATCTGCTTTTACTTGAAAAATGTAAGAGAATTGCACAAACTCAGCACCCACACAACTTTAGTATTGCACATTAGCTAAATCAGTCATATACTAACAGCAAAATCAGTCACACAGATACTTGTGTTGCCACATAAATACTATCTAGCAACATTTTGGGTCACCATACAACTTTGGCAATAAGCTCCTTTGTTTCATGGATATTTTTTTTTTCATTTCTTTCGTAGAAAGCTATGAAAACATAATCCCTTTTTATTCCTTTTCCTTTTTTTTTTTTTTTTATAATGTAAAGTTGTACTTGAACTGATACTTAAATCTGAGTCCTACAACCCCACTAGGCAACTAGTGAGTTATTACTATGACCGAAAATAGTATGACTGAGACCTGTGAAGGTTTAAACAACCTTTTTACTAAACCAAAATTTTAACATAATAGACACAACTTGTGCTCCAAATGAAACAATTACTTCTGGCAATGTAAATTAATTAATAACATGTGCTTAAATTTAAATGTTGATAAAAGTAGTCTAAGACTGCATAGTCAAATAAATAGGCTTTATGCTTGCTCAACAAATTTTATCAGTGTGTAAATTTAAAGCAATTGGCAATTAAAGCAATCGAGAGAATATAACGCCAAGATAATTCTATTTAGATAGAGCTGTCAAAATCTAACAAAGCTATACAAGTACCAGAAGCCATCACTCTCTCAGATCCAACACACTCAGTTTAAATGTACTCAAAGCTAACTTGCATGCTGGTGAGGAAAGAAATTAAACTAAAATCAAAATTATAATAATTGGTTAATTAACATAAGAAATTTACAGCATTGAAGCAGTTTGGAGTTTATACTGCTCTTGGGGAACGTGATCATGGCTACTGTAAAATGCCGAGTTTGTGCAATTCTCAGATATATTTTTAAGCAAAAACATACTGGTATGTAGATTTTTTTTAAAATCCTATGCCAGACCTAAAAATGTGTAACATTAGTCTATGATGAGCAGCCCAATACAATTCAGAAATTAAAAAATATACAATGATGTTTGACAGCATTAGTCATTAAATCCAGAACAAGTGTCTAAATGGTCACCACACATGTCGTCAGTATCACACAATGGGCACGATGAAGAGCCTGCTAAAACAAATTTGTGTAACGTTTCATAAGGTAGTCATGTCCAGTTTTTAATCTAAAGTTAGCAACACTAACAGGTCTAGGTAGGTCGTAAGGAATGGGATTCTCCATTAGGAAACTCCAAATCTCTCCCTTCACAGAGTCTCCATTCTTCTCTCGAAGATGAGTTCCTTATCTGGCTCCAATGATTCTTTTAGCAGTGTGATAGCAAACAGGAAGATTGGGTTGAGGAAGGGCAGATCAGCCTTAGCCAGAGTGTCAACAAACTCACTACCTGCGATTCCACAATAACTTAAGTTCCACTGCAGAGTAACATTGCAACCATTATTTATTACAGAATTTATCACAAGCTGACAATTTAGAACAGAGCCATTGTTTTAAAGTTTCACTGAAGAAATTGCTTTAATAGTGGCCTGTGAATCAATAAATACCACAGTGTACTGATCATCCCTTTTACGGATTTCAGTCAAGACCAACTGGACAACAGCCATTTCAGCATCATAGTTGTTACAATTGCACCAACAGTCCCGGGAAAGCTAAACTGCCGAGAAACCCCTGCATCAGCATTACTGTTGGCACCTATAACAGAATCATCAGTGTACACATGCAATCAATGCATTGTTGGAAATCTTTCTCTAATAGTAGCCAAAGCAGCCATCTTCAGTTCTGTCTCAATGAAGGACTATTTACTGGTCGGCAGAACCAAGTCTGAATAATAATTTGCCGAGTTCAACTGTCTTAGAAACACATCAGTATCAAATAGTTGCTGTCTGTTAAAAGGCATATAAAAAAAATTAGACATTCATTTGTCACATGTAAAAATGTAGGTTGGAATTTTAACCTATGGTTTGCAGGATTGTACACCTTAAAGAAATCACTACACCTTATCAATCTCTTGACCAATTTGAGAGCACTTATTTCCCTTCGATGACTTAGAGGCTCAGTATTTGTTTGCGATTGCATAGCCTGGATAGGAGTAGAAAATGCTCCATCAGTGATCATTCTCAGGGCATTATTTGAGTAGTTTCAAACCTGTTCTGTATCGACTCAGAAGAAGTTATGAGAAATTCACCACCACATTTGACAGCAGGCCTAAAAAAAATCTTATAAAGTCTGTGTGTGTTAAGTATATAATGCTCAAGAAAAAGAAGCTAGTATGCTGTATACGAGAATTTTTTCTCCCTGCTAACTCAGATTCATGCATGAGACTTCGCTGGCTAAGGAGTGGCACTGGTAATACATTAATGGGCATTGTACTGATGCGAACACTTGAGTGGCTGTGGGGGAACAGCATTTTCTATCATAAACAATAACCCCAAAGTTATCATGTCTATGCATCATTTTACTAGCCTTAAACTGATGATCTAAATTCCAGAAACTCCCAAAATCCAGAATCACTGAAGTTCCAGCGGTAATGTAATATCTCACTAGGAAGGTCTTGCTGATTTTCAATTAGACAAATATCATTTTTCTTTTATTAAAATGTTCAATCTATAGACTAAAAATACATCATAAGGTCATCTTAAACAAAACAGTAAAAAATATGTCCTTTTAGAGTAGGAAGAAAAATGGGTAACTTTTTCATAAAGGCAATAAGCAAATAAAGTATAATTAATACTTTTTTACTCTTGACTTAGAGTAAGTCAAGAGCTCTTGTTTATATGGAAAATTCATAAAATAAGTCATTCAAAAATATCTTTCTCGTTAAAATATTGCATTTTAACACAAAAATGCTTCACATGAAGGAATATCTCAACTTCATAAAGTGATTTGTTCCCAGAAATAATTTACAAAGCAAAGTATAATTATTATTTAAAATTTTCCAAGACGATAGTGATTGCGGCAACCTTTCCTTGGTTTTTTCCTGTTTTTCAAGCTGAAATTTTATTAAAAAAATTACTTAGTTCTAGATTTTTGTTAGGTGGAAGTTCACACATTGAAATATTTATAATACTACAGTTCACAATAATTATTGTACATTAATTTGACCAAGCAAGAAAATCTGTTTTTTTGAAAAACTGGTAATTCTAATTTAAGGTCAGATTAAGATTATTAGAGGCTCTAAACTATTGCAGCATTATACGCTCCTGCAGAAACCAATGTGCTGTGACCCCTACAACTCAAAGAAATTAAATGCAAATGTATTAGTATGGGGCCCTAATGCATGCGAGACCCACGAGTAAGTGTCCAGCAGGCAAATGCGTAAAGACAGTCTAATCTAAATACTTAAAAAGATTTTGGTGTGGCCCACCTACACACTTATAGTATAGTGCTTGTTTTTTCTCCATTCTTTTTTTCTTGGTTTATCTGCATTATCAATTTCATGGTGAAGCTGACAATGGAAAAATTTCTGTAATGAGTTTTCCCTTGAATTCATTAGGGCCTTTTAGTGGTGCCACCTTTCTTCGTTGCCCTAAGCATGTGCTTAGTTTGCTTAATAGTAAATTCAGCTCTGGTTCTAATACTAAGATTTCAATTTAATAAATTAGTTTTCACCAACTTTCATTGATGACTGCTGTACGAAAGTGCTTATGCAATGCTTTTGTCCATGTGTCTCAAGGTTTTTATTAAAAAACAAGCAAATAAATAATAAAAATTCAACTAGCATATTTGAATTTATTGTAATTATATAACGCCATATTATGTGAATAGTTTTTTATCATATGCTGCTATGCAAAACGTCACCAGCTAATTGCTGACTTTGTGAATTAATAAAAAAAATATTTTTTTGCTTATCCTTAGGGCTTATAGCTATTATTTTGTTCATAAATAATAATAAAAAGAAGATTTGTATAAAGATCAAGAAAATTTAATGAAGGGAAAAAGTCTACATGGATAATATTTACATTTTTACAACCAGTAGACATAATTTATATAAATATAAAATACATAAATCCACACATACTCAAACATGTGTGAGATAGGCAGTTACATGGTTTGGCTGTCGTTGCAAGAATATTAAAAAATATGCCAAATATACTGCAGCTGTATACATTTATGTCCTACATTGAAACAGAAATATATACTGCTGTGAAATGATTCCATTTGGTGTATTTGATTATGGCAAAGCATATGAGGGCTATTTGCTTCAGAAGATGGATACCTTAATGAAGGACTTTCTAAGAGAATTTGGATCGTACCTACATCCCACATGGAGAAAACCATGAAAACGTCCATGCAACAAGCCCTTTTGTTGGAATCAAAGCCAGGTCAAATTACAATGTTAGCGAGTGGTGGGCCTCATCGACTGATATGCATTACAAAAATTAATGTAATATTACTAATTAAATATTAATTAGGTGCTATTGAAATACTCAGTTATCATTCCTTCAGCAATGTGATATTATATGATTTTATGCACATATTACAAAAGGTTATTTTTTTTTTGGCTTACTTGGATTCCATATATTCTCACAACAGGCAAAAAATAATTAAAGTTCCTTTCAGTAGTTGATAAAAGGCAATTTGCTTTTAGTTGTTTTTCATGTGTATAACTTAAAGTTATGTATAAAGTTAACAGCATACACACAGAAAAAGCTAAGTAGAGACGGAAATGTTTCAAAACATATAGAGCACGAGAACAATAAACCCTCCACATCATAACCAAATTGGCTAGGAAGATTAATTTAGGAGTTAATATAAGTTAAACATCAAATTTGTTCTTAAACAAAAGAAGTCAAAGATAAAACTAAATTGCATATTTAAAAAAGCGTAAGCTAAGAACAAGTAAATACAAATGGCATTTTTGAACGCATTAAAACTTATAAAATGAAAACTCCTGCAGAATATTAAACCGATATATCAGTTTCATTCTTCCACTGAATTTACTGAAAAAATGTAATTTGAAACGTAATAACAGAATGAAGTTTTAGCTTCACAAAATAACAGATGACAATTGCAATGTAAATAGATGTGTTGTTTTGCACCAATTAAGTCATTCTATCCCATTAGGTAAAATTGAAACATAGACGTGAAAAAAGAATGGTTAGGTGTGGAGGAAATTCTTTTTCGTTCCCACCTAACCATTCTTTTTATGAAGATTAACCTTCACAAACACCTAACCATTTCCAACCATTCTAACACCACCATACCTAATCATTCTTTTGTTATATGTGGAAGAAATTCTTTACACAACCTATCACACCTGCTCTCAAGCTTACTGACCCAACAGAGGTGCTAGAATCCATTGATAAAATGAAATCCAAGAGGGCACCAGGCATAGATTTAATTTCGAATCGCATGATCAAAAACTTCCCCGCAATGTATATAGAGTGGATTACAGTCCTAATTAATCTAATGCTTAAGAAATATTCACTTTCGTGACTGTTGAAAAATTGCTGCAGTCATTCCTATTTCAAAACCGGAACATTAGTCTATTATCATGTCTCTAAAAAATTTATGAGTTTGTTTGACTTAAACGTCTGAACAAATTCTGCTGTGATCGAAATTTAATAATCCCTGAACAATTTGGCTTCCGGCCTCAACACTACACGGCACACCAGTAACTCCTTGTAGTAGAATTCATTCGCGAGTCCTTTTGTAAAAGAGAGAAAACTGGAATTGTCTATCTTCACATTACCAAAGCATTTGACAGGACTTTGTATGTCGGGCTCATTTACAAGTTCATGCGCCTTGGTTTTTCGGCGCAACTCATTAAAATTCTCAACTCGTAGATCTCAACAGGTAGATCCTTTCGAGTACGAGTTAGCCATGAATACCCTATTTCTCACCCAATCTATGCCGTGGTACCTCAGGGAAGTTCACTGTCACCTCAAATGTTCTATATATTTGTTAACGATATTCCTAAATCACCTAGTGTCGATCTAGCTTTATATGCGAACAACACGGCCATCATTTCTCAACATTTTAACATCATCACGGAAATTCCTGCGTTGCAGAATTTTCTTTAAAGCCTAAAACTCTGGCTTGGACTGTGGAAAATCAAAATTAATGCCGCAAAATGTGCTGCCACTTTATTCCCATATTCTTCGGAAAACAGTCTTGACGCCTTTCCCTGTTTCTATTTGCCTCTCCTTCCCACCTAAGTTTGATTTTTCGCTCTGCGGGTAGAAATACTTATCAAGTGCAAAACAAGACATCTGTCTGCTTTGAACTTGGTCTGTCTGTCTACCTTCGTTTAAAAATCTGAGTGGGCATGTGTGTCAGTTTCGTTTTATGACCAAACGTGTTAATTTTTATATTGACTTTTGACATATAGGCTGCAAAATATACATGAAAAGATCCTAAAAGTATTACATAAGTTGTTTTCCTTCCGAAGAATCCAGCGTCAGCTGAAAGATATATGTTGTTTACATTTTTTCGTAGCTGTTGTTGTCATAATCTGTTGATGAGAGAAAGAAAGTAACTTCATGGCGGAACGATTTATTATTGGTGTTTCTATTGGAGTGTTCATTACCGTATTTCTTCTTCTTTCTTCTATATCAAGTGATATTAATCTTGAAAAGGAGCAAGAACTCTCGTACTTACTGAACGAGTTTGAGTTGCTGCAGTATGAGACAATAATACATGAATCTGGTAATTCATAACTGTTTGTTCCCTTGTGTATGTGCTGTTTTCTATTGAAGGTGTTTACTAAATGCTAACTATTTTTGTGGAAGACTATAAAGTCAACTATAATACGTGAATGAGTTCATCTCGTCTTTTATCTGATTTTTTTCATCTAATACTGTTTTTCTCCTCTTTTCTTTTAATCTAATTCCATGAAATTTGAAATCTCTTTGCTGCTAAGCCATATTCTTTCAGAGAACAGGCTTGAATATGTCTGAGGTAATGGTAACACATAAACGTAGTATGAAGTTTTTTTTTAAGAAAGCGAAGAAAATTATTAATATTTGCAATTTGCATCCTTAGCAGTATCTTCATATTAAATTCTAAGTAATAATTACAGAGTTGCCACTCAAACAGTAGAATGAAATTCCCTGACTTTTCCAGATGTGTTTTAAGAGAATTCCAGTCTATCCACATAATGCACTTTGGCTGTGCTAAGACGTAAATTAATTATGGTACCACTTGAAAACACAAAAATATGCCAATTACATAGGACTAGAATTTGCCCAATGTGGATTTAAATTTTTTTTTTTCAAACAATTTGCAGCTAAATGAAAGAACGAAATCTATTTAATGATATTTTTAAATAAATTCAGGTATTTTATACTTATTTAGCAGCATACATAAGCAAAAATTATCTGCATTAAATTTTGCAATGTTATGTCATCAAACAGCTAGAATTAATTTCAGAATTATGTGGCATAATCCTGAAATTTTAAAGTGTTATTTACTAGCAGTAAATAAATTTAGGGGGAAGAAGCAACATTAAATGATATGAATAATATTAAAATAATTAAAAACTGAATTACTATAATCAACGATATTTTGGAGAATATGGTTATATTAAATAGATAGCCTAGATGTCTGATTACCATTTTTTAAATTTCTACTGTTAGCTCACACACTCCCTGTATCTTGTTCAAATTTTCAAGCGTTAATAAAATAATTCTTATTCATCCACTCAAGTTCAGATACATTTTTTTAAATTTGTAGTGGATGACACTTGATGTTAATACAGTGTTTTCACATTTAAAAATTTTTAATTTAATTTTTCCCTCTTTTTAAATTTTTGTTTGTTGACCTAAGTAGGAATTGACTTTAAAAAAATATTTTGCTTAATTAACTTTCAATCATTAAAAAAATACTTTTAATTCATCCACTGAAGTTCAAATACATTTTTTTTTTAATTTGTAGTGGTTTTTTTTCACATATTAATTTTTTTTAATTTTTAATTAAAATACTTTTTTTTGTATTTATAAATTTTTCTTTGTTGACCTAAGTAGGAATTGACTTTAAATTTTTTTAATATTACTGCAAAATGAGAAATAAGGCATTTATTAAAAAGAAAAAAAAAAGGTTTAAAAGATTTTGCAGTAAAATTCTACTATACACTCGGGCTTGGCACGATTTTCAAAATTACTGCCAAACCAAAATGACCATTTACTGCTCATCATAATGTCACCAAATCCCATGTGTACCGTACATGGAGGTTAGAATAAAATATATGGAGGCTATTCTAACTTCCAAAGTATCGTATACTAGGATTGAACCCATTTTGCTTTATATAAGAAGACGTATTTTCTTTATTTCTATATGCACTGCACATATGCAAGCTAATCTCTCAATCCTTGAGGTTACTAGAAACTTGCTTTGCCTTTCTAAAAGACAATGTAATTGGAACTGCGAAAATTGGCTCTATGTTAGCTGCCCGAGTGATGTTCACGCACGCCAAGATCGCTTCCAACGTCGGCGCAAAACTCGCTTTTTTTTTTTTTTTTTTGGAGATCGCTGTATGAAATTCCCGGACTTTTCCAGATTTTGACTAAAATATTTAAATTCCCTGAATTTTTCGGTCAATTTTAGAATTCTCTGACTTTTTCTGGTTTTCCCAATTTTCCAGGTAGCATAGCAACCCTGTAATTATTTTATACTATTAAATATGTAAAATATCCATTTACACTTTGTGAATAACATTTCTCTTATATCTTTTCCAGCTGATTCGATTTCCAATCAGTATGAAGTATATGTAATTATTAGTTAATCAGAAGAAAAATAAAATTTTATTATTACTTGTTGATCGAATATATGGTTGTTGGATTGACTTCATAAACAATTGTAGATTAGGTAAATATGTATCTGTGATGACAAAATGTTTTTTTCAAAGTACTGTAAAGAGTGAAATCCGAAGATCTCGTACTTTTATTACTAAGCTGTTGTGTTGTGTACTGCTGTTTGCCATGTAATTAAATATAAAAAATCTGTTGTTTTCATTTTAGTTGTATGCTAAAGGCGAAACATGATAAATATGTAAAATTTTATATTGAAAAATTGTATTTTAAAAATCTGAAAACTATTATCAGAGGTATTTATTTGTTAATGGAGATACACATTTTGTGTATAAATAGTAGTATTTTTATTTTTCAGTTTTATTTAAAAGAGTTTTAAAAAGAATTTTTATTATGAGTTTTTTTTAATATTGGTTATATAAATTTTGTACTGAAGTTTTCTATTCAAACCTGGTTTTAAGCACAGTGGACTTTATGGCTGGGAAAACAGTATTAGTGGCAGTATAGCATGCAGCCCACTGGTCTGTTTTTGGCAAGGAGGGTAGAATAGAAGGAGAGAGGGTTTGTAGTTTCCTCCACTATTGGGCAATGAAATCCTACCTAACAAGCGGCATCCATGTTTAATATCAAAACATTGCATTACAGCAGTGAAACATACTTTTTTCTAAGTTGTTCCATGCATGTATTTTCAAGTACACAGTTGATAAAAAATATCTGCACATGATGGCAACACTCATTATTTAGTATACTCTCTGTGTAATATCATCATGTCTGGTCGTGGAAAAGGTGGCAAAGTTAAGGGGAAGAGCAAGACTCGATCCAGTCGTGCTGGTCTTCAATTTTCTGTGGGTCGTATCCATCGTCTTCTTTGAAAAGGAAATTATGCGGAAAGAGTAGGTGCTGGAGCTCCAGTGTATCTTGCTGCAGTTTTAGAATACTTGGCTGCTGAGGTTCTTGAGTTAGCCGGTAATGCTGCTAGAGATAACAAAAAGACTAGAATCATTCCAAGACAAATAAAGTGCCTCGTTATTGTTAAACTTTTGTAAAGTAATAAAGATGATATTCATAATTTACTATGTGCAGAAAATTATTAAGGAATAGTTCGAAATCTAAATGCTGGTGTATAGCATTAAAGCCTTTAATATACATATATATATTTAAATATAACTGTATAAATTTTTGGATATGTCTTTCCACATATTCAGTTATGTAAATATTTTACTTACTTTTATTGCTATACTGCCCAGAAATTTCTAAGTTTATGCAAGTTTTACCAACAGAACAGATTTTCTTGATCAAATGAACAAATTTTATTCATAACAGTTCATAAAACTTAAAAATGAATAATAATTAATACATAAAGAAAACCATTACTTTATTTAGCACCTTTGCAATTCATAAAAATACTATGAAACAATTGATTTCTTACTTTTCATGAAAATTATGAGACAAATTATCTAAAACATTCAACTTACATAGTTTAAATCCTAGCATATATCATTGTATGTTAAGGAATGAAGATATCAGCTATAAACAGAAACATTAAGGTGTATTTAACATATTTTGATTAATATTAAGTTTTTTTTTTCCACATCTGAAAAGAAAATAACATGATGTGATATTTTTCAACATATTTATCAAATTACATGAAAAAAATCAATATTTATTAGAAAATCGGTTAGTGCATCTATATGCAACACAAGATCTGATGCTTCAAAAAAAAAAAAAGTGTTGCAATGACGAACAGGCATTAGTCAGAGCAATAATAGTAACATGGCTGTCAAGATTCACAGTTTGAGTTGAACCTTCCCTCCTTCTATCTAACCTCCTTGGTTTTTAGTCAGTATTGCATGCAATTCACCAGTCTGTTTTTAGGTGGTATAATATGCAGTCCACCTAATTTTCCTAATATTTTAACACTTATAAACAGTTATTTTATCAAGGGTTTCTATTAATTATGCTAATATTTTTTTAGACATCTCGGAGGGTTTGCAAAAGGAATAAAACACTGAGCATTACTTACTTTTCTCATTTTTTAAAGCAGTTCAAATAATTTATGAAACCTAAATCTCTATGATGTTATTAAAAGGGTTGTACGAGTCAAGTATCTTAAGTGAAAAAGTTGCTGATGATTTTGTATAAGAATTTGGTTTCTATTACTGGCAACTCTGACATTGCTATTTTCAGTATATGACAGTCTTATCACTCCTTAGAATTCAGTCCAAATTATACTTTTTGGGATCTTCAAATCTAGCTTCATGTATTTACATGGCATTCTCATCAGAACCTTGCAGTTACAGTTGAACTGCATACATTACGGTACATATTAAACCAGTCGGAGATGGTATTGTCACTTGTCTGTAAGTCTAAGTACACTATCCATAAGGATCTCCTTGACAGAAAACAATGCAAGCTCCAAGATTTCACATAGATTCAAATTGGAGTTTATGCTTTTATTTTTATCTGTGTAATGAAAAAAAAAAAAAATTTTCCTTGTCAAATAGATCATGTATCATGGCAGTCTTTTTGGGGGCAATGGAAAACTCTGTGTTCTCCATCTTTATCTCATTTAAACTTCTCTTTCATGTAAATACCATACCTATGACAGGGCTGTGTGTGTTCAGGTTCATCTAAAAGACCATGTGCTTGTGGAAGATCAATGGTAGTTTTTTCACTTAAGATAACTGACTTGTAAAATTCTTTTAATAGCGTCACAGAGATTTTAAGCTTCATAAATTATCTGAACTGCTTTAAAAAATGAGAAAGTAAGTACTGCTCCATGTTTTAATCCTTTCATAAATACTCTAAAATATCTATAAAAAATATTAACATAATTAGTATAGACCAGTCATGGCCAAACTGCAACTCGTGAGCTACTTGTGAACCTTTCTTATCTGATATGCGACTTGTTTTAAGTATAGTTTAATCCCTTAATACAAATGCAATTTGAAATAGAAATCATGAGGTGCCATGTTTCTTTATTAATCACTAATTTAATTTCTGATATTTTGTATATAAAAATTTGATAGATTTCAAACTATCCACTGCTGGCTTATCATCAGGGCAACAAATATGTAAAATTACAAATAATTCCATTTCTGGTAATTACTATTACAGTTATGTTACTTTTTGAACAGATAATGGTCATCGAAATACTCTTAATACGAAGTTAATCTAAAACTGAATGGTAATATTTTTATTTAATTACTTTCCCCAATATTTTTTCTCTCAAGTTAATTTTACTTGAATCATCCGTATGGTGGTATCTGCTTACATTCTAGTGTGATCCCATTGTTCCCAACAGTTGTGATCCGCCCGGAAGATGTGCTATTATTTGTAGGACGTACTACTTTTTTAGTTTGTACTACTTTTATTCAGTCCATGAATGGCATGAGTAACTGCTGAAGCAACCTGTTTCACCTTGCAATCCGTATAGAGCTCTTTTAATCTGTGGAAGAACTTTACACGTATTTTATTTTTGCTGGAGTGAATCTTCAGCCTGTAACTTGGTTTGGAGACTATTTCAAATTTCTGCAGAACTCCTTCAAAATTGAAATTTCCTATCCCTAAGCAAGTCAGGCATTTTTTTGCAGTTGCTTCATATATTTTGCAACCATTCACAGTAATATGCTTAATGAATACTTTTCGAACATGAAACTCTATGTTTCATAATAATTCCTTGGTAATCCTAGGTAGAGATCATAATTTATTATATGCTGAAATATTTGGAGTGAGAAGAATTGCTGGTTTGACATCAATTTAAATTTTAGTCAAAATGTTTAATTCCCATTCCAGAGATTTTTCACCTTAATCATCAAATCTTCATATGAATAATGTTGCATCAAGCAATGAGGGATCAACAGAACACAAACCTCTCTATTTTCCAAAGTTTCTGTCAAAATCGACGTGCTGATATTGGTAAAATTTCTTTAGTTTGTGATATTTTCCGATTTCTTGTTTGATAACCTTCTTTCTTTCTGCCTTAGAGGCATTTTGCTGTACTATGTTAGAGGTACTAGGTTAGAGGCGCCGGTAAATAAAACACTTAAGTTAGAGGCCTTTTGTTGCCTGGGTTATCTAAAATTTTCACCTCTGAGTACTGCCACTCTGAAGCTGTACCAGTTACCCCAGCTCTGATGCCAGCATAATCTGTTGATATTTTTTGTCTTCCTAATTTTCGATCATTATATACATCTAACACATCCTTCATGAAAGCTTAGTAGCCAAACAAAAATTGTGCATGCAGTACAAATGCTTGATCAGTACAAATTTCAGGCAATAATGTGAAATTTTGTTACCGTAAATGTTTAAAGGTCTGATCTTTTATTTTCTAAAGTATCCTCTGCTTAATATTGAATTCCATTTGAGATTTTTTAACCTGAATACACAGGTTAGGTTACCCAATGGAAAGTTGTATTGTACTATGCAACCATTAGGTTGATAATAATTTATTTTAAGCTTTCTTCTGAGTTATTTTACTTCGAAATTAAGGATGAGATGGTAAGTTATTTGACCGCCTTTATGGGTCCATTAGTTAGAATATGGTGAATCTGTTCACCTATTTGACAAGAGCTTAGGAACTAAACTATTGTGCAGATGTCTGCCATGTTACAAAAGGCTTCCACATCAAACATCTGTGCATGTCCATAGAAATATTAAGTTATGCATTCATGCTATATTTGCATTTTCAAAATAAATTCATTATATTAGTGACAGGTGTGCTTTCTTTCTGTAACATTAGTTTTGATTTGCTGGGTGTTTGAAAAACAGCTCAAAATTAAACAGCTAGTTTAAAGAGTTCAGCTAGTAGATGGATGGAATGTGTGTTCGACGAAGCATTTATATAGCACAGCATGAACTGCTAGTTTTATTAGCAATAGGCTATGTATACCCTGAATTATCGCAACGATTCAAGAATTTTCAATGATGCACATGAACTTTATTATCTGTATTCAAAATTATCAGGATGATTTGAGAGATAGTTTCAAGAATTTTCAATGATGTGTATGAACTTCATTATCTATGTCTGAAATCATCGGAATGATTCAAGACATAGTTTTAAGAATTTTCAATGATGCGCACAGTTTTGTTATCTGACCAAAATTATCAGTACAATTTGAGAGATAGTTTCGAGAATTTTCAATCATGCGCCTATACTTCATTATCCGTGCCCAAAATTACCATGGCAATTTGAGAGATACTTACAAGAATTTTCAATGATACACAATGTACTGATTACTAAAAAATTCTGTCAGATTCCATTAGATGCCGCCAAACTTGCTATATCAGTCAGGGTCATCATGAGAGACGCTGGTTATTCAAATACCACTGAAATTGCAATCATTCTTTTTTGGTGAATTTTTCTATACTGGGCATCAGTAAAAATGATTATTCCGTTCCGAAGTTTTGAAAAAAAAATGTTTAACGATTTCTTAGGTTAGGATCCAAAGATTCAAATGATCTCAGTATGTTGATCCTTATATAAATTGTGCAGAGAAGCAAAATTACTTTTAAGCAAAAGCCTAAACAAGTTAAAAGCTTATTTTTAAATAAATATTCTTACTCAAGTAACTGTTCTCTCTGTAGTGGTGCACGTTGACGTGTATAATTTAATTTAGCCTTTTTAAAGGTCTGCTCATGAGTTAGGAAAAACAATCAATTTTCTTTTCAATAATAATTTGGAATTTACTCAAATAATAATTTTTTTTTTTTTTTGTAATTGTAGACTAATGAATATGCTTCCAATTCATTTTACTTCTACTAAAATAAATTAACAATAATTACAAACTGAAAGGTGTGAAGGAAATCAGAGGAAAATATTTAGTTTCTCTATCTGAAGAAAAAACGCTCAGTTGCCCAGTACAAGAGTTACAAATTTTTATTTTTGTGAGAAATAAATTTTCTGAACATAAAATAGTAGATCTAAGATGTATTTATTCATATTTATATTTAATCATGTTAATCACATATTCGTTAATTTACTTCAAAAGTTTCTTTATATTCCAAACCTGTCTCATTATTTTTCAAATGATATAAATTTGGACTTGCATCTCTGGAACATTCACAAAATTCATCATACAGCTTCCATCGCCTTCAAATTTGGCAACCCTTAATAAAATAAGTTTATATAAATTATTGAAACATTAAGAAAATTAGGTTGACTGCATGCTGTACCAGCAGTAAAGTTTTTCTGTGTTTTCACATTAAACAAGAAAATCAGTACAGCCTTTAGAAGATGGGAAAACATTCTATTATTAAATAATAAAGAATTTGTGTGTATATTTGTTTATCACTCACACTGTGGAAAAATGACAATCTAGAGCAACGACATTTTGGAATATGCAGTCCTCTATTTGAACATGTACATCTCTAAGCTTGGCTTTCAAATTTCATTTAAAAAAACTGAAGTAATCTAACTAGATTGCAGGACAAATTTTCATTGCTTAGAAACCTACAGTACAAACTGAAAGCAACAAAAAATTTATTGTTGCCTCAGTTTGAAATTATAAATGCTGAGAGTAACAAAAGTTCATTTTCACTGCTTGCACCTTGATGATACCGTAATAGCTGTATTATTTACTAATCAAAATGACCAAGACTAAGGTCATGTTTTCTGTGCTAATGTACTTTTTCATGTAACTGCATAAGAAAATTTCAACAATCAGTACTCCAACAGTAAGAAACAAGATCTCTATACCCTAGGCCTAAGTTGGTAAAGCTTTTTCTCTCTCTGTCTCCAAACTTAGATTGTTTTTTATTATTTAAATTCACTTAGTTTGTAATTTCTACTGGTGTAGGTAAAGCAGTAGAAGTGCAGGAAAGATTCAGTATAAGAAATATTTTAGTTAAAAATGTATGGTTTGAAAAAACTCATATATTTAATTTATAGACAGTATCATCTGTACTCATCATTGTAGTGTTGAAAATGAAGAATTAAAAAGAAATACCACTGCTTAAAATATTCATTCTTAGATTTCATTTAGTATATAAAATCAGTTCTTGAAGGTTATAAAAATTAATTAATTTGTGTGCTGTTTTATTTAGCTACTTATGGAATTTGCTTTACAGGTTTCAATTCATTAGCTTCACTTATTAATGCTTGGAGTAGTGGAAATATAGATCCTAATTTGCTTTCTAATTTTGGAATATCCACAAAGGCAGCTTTAGTAAAGAAACTACTGGAAGTTAAACAACAACTTATTCTGCATCAGTGGTTAAAAAACAATGGATTGCTCGAATCTGAACAAATGTGAGTTATTTATTTTTTATATTTGTGTTATTTAATATATTATAGTTTTATAACTGTTTCTCATAAAAAGCAAGCTGTAATAATAGTATTAGTTAATAATAATAGTCCTTTAAAAAATAAATAACAAGCCTTAAACAAGAAGGAATTTTGGATATTTAATAGCACAACAATCAATAAATATTTTCTTATAAAGTTTCAGTAACATTCAGAAGAGTACTTTAAAATAGTGGGATGATGTAGGGAGCCACATTTGTAGTTCTGGAGGTCATAGGTAGAACATTGTTATGAAGTCATAGAAGAATAAGTAGGTTTCAGTTAATGAAATATGCATGCACTTTTACATAAATTTTATAGGGAATAAATGTAAACATTTCCACAATTTTCATTTTGAAATTAGCTGTTGTGTTCTGTATGCAGAAAAAAGAAAATAACAGTATCCCATTTTAGTGAATATAAACAACATAGCACTAGTGTACACACACACACATATATAAGTAAGTGGCAAAAGTTACTTATTGGATGCAAACTGGCAATTTGGGTAACTTTTAAAAAAAATATCAAACTATCAATATTTATATGTTGGGAAACATTATCAACATATCAAAAGAAACCACACTTTAGCAATTTAAAATATAAGTTTAAAAAAAAGCTCATAACTTTTCTAAGAAATTTTCCAGTAATTTTTTTTTTTATTTTTAGTTTAAATTAAATTATTTAATGGTTGATTCAACACATTAGAATTATTTGAAATAAATGTCTGTGAAAATTTAATATATAGCTTTCATTACATTTAAATTACAGAGTGTGTCTAAAAAATTTTTTTTCAGATCCTAATCTGTATATTTGCAACAGAAAATTAATCTAAATTGGAATTTTTTTCCATATGTCATTATTATTACTGTTAATGTATGTTTTAATGAATAAAATTTAAAACTTAGTTTAAAAAGTTGTTTTAATTAAAAAATACTTTTCATTTTAGTTTTTTTAAAAATTGACCCTTTAGCTGCTTTTAGATCATGCATTTGGCCCATGTGCACTTTGAGACCACTGTTATGCAGTATATTTGGGATGTTGTAGAAAGAGCCATTGCACAATGTTGACATCCTTCAAGAACTCTGCAGGCATTAAAAATCTTTGTTTTCAAAAGAATGAGATTTGTTACCACAGTCTATGATCAATAACCTCTTTACAGTATGAGGACCTGTTTTGAGACATATAAAGCTGTGTAAAGTGGCCACACAGCTGTTTTCTTTATTTATTGTAACCTAGTTTTCATTACCATATTTATGCAATTCACTAATACTTTTATAGTGAAAACAGATTGCTGTATACATGGGAAGTACAATAGTGGAAAAGTGTTACAAAAAAGATTCAATTTTATTACCAGTTTGACTTGCTTTTTTAATTTAATTGATTGATTATTCTTTCATGGAACTCTTTAGGTGCTGCCGTTTTGAAAATGGTTCTTGCCTTCTGCACATCTGCTTGGCAAAAAATTTGTTGCCAATGAGTTCGCATCTTTTTAGTGGAACAATTAAATTTTGTGTCAATTTTTAAAAAATCTGCAAAAACAGTATTCACTCATTAATGAAACTTTAGGTAAAATTCCACCCAAAATCTTCTTGGTTGTACTTGTCAGAAGCAAAGCTTTCTTAAAAATGTACTGTACCAGAAGGAAGAGATTTGCCTTATTTAAGACTATAAAGAATATTATTGCGTTAGATGGCATTTAATAA
Source organism: Stegodyphus mimosarum (assembly GCA_000611955.2). NCBI lineage: Eukaryota > Metazoa > Arthropoda > Arachnida > Araneae > Eresidae > Stegodyphus > Stegodyphus mimosarum. The sequence continues at coordinate 128,722 of KK117082.1, read as the reverse complement.
CATTGGGTAAAATTTAAGCATGGGTGGATCATCCAGAATAGTGCAATATGCTTAAAATAAATTCGATTGGTACTATTGCATTATATGCCCAACCTTCCTGCAAAGTTGCCAATCATTGGGGACTAAATTTTAAACCCAGTTTAACACGTGAAAAACAGTAAGCATTTAAAAAAAATGGCAGCATGCTAAAAATTACATAAAACAGCAGCAAATTAATAAAATTAAAAATATAAGAATTATTCATAATGAAGCAGTAAAAATCACATAAAACAAACATCCATAATGAAGTATACAAATTTTTTAGAACAATAACGAATTAACTAAATTGAAAATACAACAAACATCTATAAGAAATGTTCCACAGTTCCAGACCCCCGCATACTACCATTAGTAGGTTGTCAGTTAAAATACATTTTTAATTCAGGATTGCCTACTCCACTGATATAGCATTTTTGTCTCGTGATTCTTGTCACGGTTAGGTAAATAATATTATAGTACCATTTTACTTATAATAATCAATTGGATCATAAACGTACAGTAAATAAATTCGAATCGTTGGATCTGCCAAATGGATTTTCACCAAAATTTGTACGTATACTGTGGGTGGCAACATTGACAGCTTCACCAATAAACATTTTCTAACCGGGGGCGTTGCATTTGCAGGTGTGAACATACTGCCTGCCATTGACATGGTTACATACAACAATTTAAAATTTTCGTAAATGCAAATTTGTCAAGAGGAAATGAAAAGAGAAATCACCTGTAAAAAACTAATTGTAGCTTTTAGTCTGACAGTGCAATAAGAAACTTCACTTTGTTTTTTAAAATGGTATTTGGGTATTAATATAACCATGTTAATAGAAGTTGCTAATTTTTCAGAATGTACCAAAATCTGGCAACCATGCATATAACCAACAATTCTTCCAGCAACCATGCTTATAACAGTCCTTCAGTCAAGCAATGCTACCATTTTCTTATGCATTCCTTATTGTTGTATTCCAAGTTCCAATGGTTTTTTATAAATAAATTGTGATATTTTTTGTTTAAACTTAGTTTTAATATAGAGCTTATGAAATTTGCCCACAATCAAAGAAGCTGAAGTAAAATTTCTGCAGGAATACAAAATTTCTGAAGGGAACTACAAGGAAATGTGTTTCCTCGGTAGCCAATGTTGCCAAAGGTTACACGAAGGCAAGTCCCTATAATTCTTTGGTATTTTTTTAAATGAAAACAGCTCACTAAGTACTTCAGGAGAAGAATAAATAATAATAAAAAAAGTTACAGAAAGATTTGAAGAAGACTGTAGTTTTATTTTTTAAAGTATCATGTAATTCTTATTTAATAATTCAAATTTATATTTTAAATTGCTTTAGAGTATGCTTTCTCTTCATATGCTGGTAATGTTTACTGACTTACGATAAATAATGATAGTATGGGAATCTTCTAAAAAATAAAATGCTCCCAATAAGTAACTTATAAGTCTCCCAATAACCATGTAGAGTCATTAGGTATTTTTTGAAACAGGAGAGATGAAAAATGAGCAACGCCTTTGCCGGGAATCGAACCAAGGATCTCATGATTACGTGTCGAGCATGCTGACCGCTACACCACGAAGGCATGCGAAGTAGGCGGGAGAAATACGTTATATACTCCTCCTTTTAAAAGACGGCTGGGTTTTGGGGACCCAATCGCCAAATCCAGGTGGTGGAGAATCATCATCCACCACCTTTTTTTAATTTGGACACCAGTGTAGAGACATTAGGTTTTGAAAATGAAAAATGAGCAATGCCCTCACCGGGAATCGAACCACAGACCTCTCGGTTACGCGTTGAGCGTGCCGACCACTACACACCAAAGGCATGTGAACAAGGCAGGGAGAAATACCTTATAACCAATAACTAACCCCCAAGCCTTTTCATATCTAAGAAATCACCAAATTGTGCAAATGTGGTTTCACTAATGTGTAAATAACTTTAACATAGCTATTGAAACTTACCTGATATTTGAGGAAACCTATTTAATTTTATGACTATCCTAATAATAACTAAAATAACTGTATTTTAAATGAAATTTAGCTCAGGCAATTCAACTTTTAGATAACGATAAATTGTTCGCTTCAGGTATAGAATGAATCTGGGATCTAGGGCATTCCGCTATCGTATTTTTGCCGACAGCTGATTAAGTAAAAATTAAGTATGTAAATGATAGTTGTCAAGTCAGAATTAAATACATAATGAAGGTTGCTTATACTTTATAATTACTTGTTTACAAATATGGGGTGTAGAAAAAATTACACATAGTTAGTTAGAAAATTATGTGATTATCAAATAAAAAAAAATTATGACATTTCATAATTATGTATAATTCATCATATATATAATATTATTTAAACCTCTAAGATTATGTTATCATTTCTAAAATTATGCAGATATAATGTTAACAGTAGTCATCAAAATTTCTTGAAATTTTAATTAGTACAGAGAAATAAATCTCTTATGCAACCAGGAAATTCACATTTTTATGAAATCTTAATTGAAAATGGAATTAGTTTCAAATCTTATTACACGTTATTCTCTTAATATTAATAAATATATAATTAGCTAAACTAAGAAGTCAAATTTTTTGGTTGTAGAACAAACTTATGTTTGTTTCTTACTTATGTTTGTTTCTTGTTTTAAAATACTTGCAAAAAAATTAAGTTTTAATATATGTGTAACTTATGTTTGTTTTTTGTTTTAAAATACTTGCGGGCCCACCAGCGGCCGGGCGGTAAAGACGCTGAACACTGGTAGTTCGGTCCGAGATTTGAATCCCGCGAACGGGCTAGCTGCATGGGCATTTTCGTGGTTTTCCCCATGTGTAACGTGTATATGAGCCAGTTTCCCTTAGAAAGTCCTCCACGAAGGCATCCCTCCCTTTAGGCAGATAGCCCTCGTGTGCATTGCCATAATTGAATAACCTAATCTAACATAACCTAAAATACTTGCAAAAAAATTAAGTTTTAATATAAAATCAAAAGCAAAACTCGTTTTTTAATTATATAAAGACAATACTTTGTAAATATTATCTTAAAAACAAAAGCTTTATTTTGAAATGTGAAAACAATTTTCTTTTTATTATAAATGTTTCATTATATTATGCTTTATTTATTGTTATATATTATTTTTGTAATTATTTTATCTTAATTATGAATGTTTTAGTTGCTGATTTGAATTTAATTAAATGCCACATATCATTAATGCATCTGCAATTTTGGTATATTTTAATAACTCTAAAAGCTACGTTTAATAACAAAAGCTTTTTTCTTTTAAAATTTAACATAGCTAGAGGTATACATTGATGAACAAAATAGATATAATATAGGTATGTCTCAATGGCAAATCAGCCTGACAGCAAAATGACCAAATGTGAAATTGCATGATGCCGATGACTACTGTGAATAGTTCAATTCCCTGAATTCGTACAATTTCGTTACTTAATAACTACAAGTGGAAATAGAAACTAATCACCCAGAGTACAGAATATGGTTAGGGAATTATTTACCATATTTTATGAACTATAAGACACACTTTAATTTTTAAGTAATTTTTTTTAAATAACATTTTTTGATTTACCATTTTTATGATTAGTTTGCAAAGCCAGACTAAAAAAAATTTCTTAGTTTATAAAACTGAAGTGACCTTTAAAATCGTCATCTGAACTTTCTTCTTTTTCCTCTTCATCATCATCCTCCTCATATATGAGATGGTCTTTACTGCCGTTGAGAATGTTACTTATGCCGCACTTCTTAAAAGATTTAACAGTAATATCTTCTCTCACTCTAGACCATGACTGTTTTATCCACTGGCACAATTGTTTGATTCTAGCCCTTTTAAAACTCTCTTTGTAGTGAATTCATGTTGGGTTTCATCCATTATCCATTTGTTCCATTCCTCTTTCATATACACTTTAAATGGTTTATTTATCAAGATATCAAGAGGTTGCAATTATGAAATAAGTCCTCCCAGAATAACATTAAGCTCTGTATTTCCCTGCCTCAATTTCTCTGTCACAGAATTTTTCAAATGACTGCTCAACTGCTAGCACAAGAAAACTCTTCTTCAATAAAGCACCTTTCCTTCTCTCCCACACTGTATTAATCCATAATTTCATACTAGCCTCATCCATCCAGTACTTGTCATTTACGTGAACAACTACACCTGGAAGTATTTAAGAAGGTTTTGGCATTGTTTTGCGCTTGAAAATTATCATTAGATTAAGTTTAGTATCATCAGCACAACATGAAAGGACAAGAGTGTAGTGCAATTTTTCATGTCCACTTGTTTTACGAGTTACAGTTTTAGCACCTTCATGGCAACAGTTCTGTTACTCAGCATATCAAATGTTAGAGGAGTTTTGTCCATGTTCACTATTTGGCTTACTTCCACATTAGTTTTGTATCGATGGTGAGTAATAAAGTGATGGGAAGATAATATTTTCTCTTTATGCTCTTGTGGAATTTTCTAAGAAATTTTGGTTTGGGTTCAGATGCTAAGTCCATGATGCTTCATAAACTTGTAGCACCTACCAGCTCCACCCTTAAAGTCTGTAAATTTACATTGTAGTGCCAGCTTACGAGCATGTATTTGAATAATTTTTGCATTAATTCCAGTGCCATTTTGATGATGCCTTTGAATCCATTTCAGTACATCATCCTCTACTTTTGTCCATTTTGTATTCAGCCCTCTATTTTCCCATTTAGTCTTCCTCATTTTTTTTCAATTCTTTTTTACTAACCCACCAACTGCGAATAGGTTCTTCTGTTGGTGGAGGGCCCAAATGCCACTCAGGTGCTCTGTTTCCATGTTCTTCTGCATATGCTACTGCTTTCAATTTTTAGCCCATATCATATGAATACCTTTTATTTTTTCCTGTTACGAAACTAGCTACTAACAAAAATATTGTACTGTTACCAATAACACAAATCAGTTGAATTTATAATAGATAAAATGTGGTACAGTACAAAGCCTGAGATCCGGACTTGTTGGGACCTCGGCGATTCCGGATTTGGAATTTTTCCAGGTGTTAGATCATCAATTTAAATCTAGTAAGATGGCATGAAGAAATTATAGAATGTTGGAATTGAAGAAATTATAGAAAACATGAAATCGTGATTTATGATCTAAAGGGTATTAAAATTTACAAAAAAAGGCTTAATGTTTATTTGTTTACTTTATAAGACATCTCTTTTAATGTAAGTTGTTTCAATTGCTTCGATTTTTATGCTAATACTTTCTCTTTAATTCTATAGACAAGAATAATTTCTTATTCAGTTACAAAGTTCCATTTTGTTCAAGTTCTGTAATTGCTGTGTTGAGAATTCCAACTAACTTGTCAATAAATTTTTTTTCATTTTCAATAACCTCTCTGTCACTTTCAGTAGTGGTATTTTCTGGATTTAGAACCATACTACAGATTTCACTGCCCGTTGATTGATGAATGGGGCATTGTCATCGCAATGAAAATCTTCTGTTATATCATCTTCATTTATTATTGCTTCTCCACATTTCTTTACAAAATTCATTAACTGGAAAATTTCACCTTTGGTTTGCGATATTCAAAAACCTTCAAATTCGTGGCTATTATCTTCATCATCCTCACCATGAAATATGGTAGCTAGCTATGAATTATACCAAGCATTTTTAAAAATTATCTGGAGACACATCCTTCCACATTCTTGTGATGCTCCACACATTATGCTAAAATATTTCAAAAACTCTTCAATAGTCTTGTCATTGTTTAAGAAATTTAGCATGGATTTTAAAAATGCTACTTTATATTTGCATTTCAGCTCGCACACTATTCCAGTATGCATAGGCTGAATGATGGACTTACAATTTGGAGGAAAGAATAATACAGATACGTTATCTTTTACTAAAACTTTAAGTGAAGCATGAGCCGAACAGTTGTGTACAATCAGGACTATTTTTGCATCAGGTAAACCAACCAAATTAAAATGTTGCTGAGCCTGTAGTAAAGTGATTTTCAAACCAGTTATTCTTAACGCTTGTGTCATCCATGCTCTTTTATTTGCACACTATATAACAAAGAAAATCATCACTCCTTTAAATGTTTGAGATCGTATATGTTTTCCCATAACGAAAAGTTTGTACTTGTGCGTTCCTGCAGCATTTGTACTTGCTAAAATTGTTAGTCTCGCTTCGGAATCTTTGACACCACTTGGAGCCTTTTCTGGAGAAGTTGTCAAGGTATTTTGTGGTACCTATTGCCAAAAAAGACCAGTTTCATCAGCGTTATAAATATGTTCTGGAGATAATTCTTTACTAGTAATGAGTTCAATGAATTTGTCTGCAAATAGTTCAGCAGCTTCAGAATCAGCTGAAGCTTTTCCACGTGAAATTTTTGCCTTATACCATGGTGATTTTTAAATTTGGTTAACCAATTTGTTGAATATGTGCACTCAATTTTTAAGTTCATTTTGTCATGAAATATTTAGGCTTGAAGCTGCATAGTTAGCGGTCGAACAATTTCTTTTGTTTTCTGTGTAAAATGGACAGATGTGCAAATTGCTCATTGCTGATACACAGAAAGGCTATATATTGGTCAAATTTCCTAAAAGTGAACAAAAAAGAAAAATTTGGGTAAATAATTGCCGATGACGTAATTGGGAACCTGACTCAGGTGCTTAACTTTGCCTGGCAAATATAATATTATTTTCGCCTTCATTTAGAGTTTATATCATCTTAAATGTTTATAATGTGCAAGTAAAGTGAAATTCTTGTGTACAATAACCTAACTATGTGCTAATTTTGGTCATAATAGCTATAATTAAATTTGGTCTAGAGTTAATGTACCAGTCACCAAACATCACCAGTGCAGATGTTTTGAATGTGTAAAAGAAAGTTCCCTTCTAGTTTAATATGTAGATTTTGTTTTCTTTTGCTTATTGTGGAAATTATAGTAATGTGATATGAAAATCATTAGCATATTGAAATTTATTAAAAAATAAATAATATTTTTAAAATAATAAGTTAGAAACGCAAGTTAAAATCTGACTGTTTGCCAAAGATATATCTTAACGTAATGAGATCAACATTACTTCTATTCCCTTACAATGTCATCGACATTACTTCTAATTTTTTTGCTTATTTTATAATCACTATTTTTGAAAAGTTATACGAGTTGTTTATGTATGGCTCCCACTACCCTTTCTTAGCTAAAATAATTTCCACAATATTAACATTGAAATCTGAAGTCAATAGAATAACTTGAATACTGTGGGAAAAAATATATCTAATTTGCTTTCAGTAATTGCAAGGATTGTACAAGTACTATGTATTTGTAATCACAGTATTATTCAATTTGGCAATAGAGTAAAAATTTACAAATGAATGCAGAATGTTAAGATAAGCACATTAAATTTGTAAAAACTCTGCATGTGTATTTTTCGTAAAATAACTGTATTGTTTTAATTGGTTTTTTTCGTAAAATAACTGTGGTGTTTAACTGTGTAACAATCAAGTAAATCTGTCTGTAATGTTAAATTTCAAAGGCTAAGTCAAAATCATTTCATGAATACTTCAAAAGAATTTAATCTCATCAAATTAAAACCTTAGTACACTGATAAACAGTTGTTACTAATCTGTGTTACAAAACAGATTTTTATACGTGATAAATAATGTTTTCTGAAGTGTTGTTATCTTCCCTAAATAAGAAATTGCCTATATATTCAGAAGGCTCCTGAATTCAGAATGCTGTACTTATATGTTATGTATATGTTATGAAATATTTCGTATATTTAAAAGAAAGTGTTTCTTCAGAGTCTTGTACAATTAGTTCCATAAACAAAAATGATTGTAAGCTTGTTTTACCTCATACTTAATTGAAAACATGTTCTAAAGTTATTTTTTTAGCATGAATTTATAGTGTTTTTATTTAAATTTTTGTTGAAATATCATTAAGATAAATTTACTTGCACACTTTACATTTTACCTATTTCCAAATTGAGACTACTGAATATTTTTATTCATATCTGATTTATTTTACTCTGCTAACTAAACTGAAACATCTAAAGCATAAGTTATTTTGAATATGTTTTACAAAATATATGTGAAATTTTTATTTAAGTGAAAATGTCTATATACTATTCGAGAACTAATAAATTATCCAAAAAGTTTATATGCATGGCAGGCCCACCAGCAGCCGAGCGTTAAAAACGCTGAACACTGGTAGTTCGGTCCAAGGTTCGAATCCCGCGAACGAGCTGGCTGCATGGGCGTTTTCGTGGTTTTCCCCAAGTGTAACGTGTATATGAGCCAGTTTCCCTTAGAAAGTCCTCCACGAAGGCATCCCTCCCTTTAGGCAGATAGCCCTCGTGTGCTTTGCCATAATTGAATAACCTAACCTAACCTTATATGCATGGCATCCCATGCATCTATAAAATCAATCTTTAAAAAACAGCGGACATTCAGCCAGTGTCTGCAATTAAAGCGCCTAAACAGGCAGCACTTTCCCTTTCTCGCCTAGAGGGAAAAGTTGGTGATTCAACCTGGTATATAGGAGCCTTAGGTGGAATAAGTGAATTTTTAAACTGAGTTATGACTAAATGGCAAGACTGGACAGCTGTTTTTACTTTCATAGGATGAAAAGTTCAAGCATCTTTCAGGAGATGAAAAGTTCAAGGATCTTTAGGGATTGAGCAGTATGGGCCATCATTGATCATTTCAAGACTCGATAAAAATGTATTTCAGGGTGCCCCTTGGCGAAAATTGGCGATTGGCCGGCAAGGCACAATTTCAAGATGGCCGCTACACGAAACCAAAATAACAAGTCAAAGAATTGCATAAACTCTGTGTCCATGTACACATCGATCTATTTTCACTAAAAAAAAAAGTCAGAGAATTGAACAAACTTGGCATTGCACACTGCCTTGTCCATGTACACATTGATCTATTTTTTCTTTAAAAAAATCAGGAGAATGATGAAGTCATACAAGGTTAAGACAAAGTTACTCATTCCCAAAATGGAAAAACATTTGTAGCCAACCAAAGCTCAATAAGCTGCATTTTAAATCACACAATGAAAAATAACATAAAAAAGGAAATACATGTTATCTCATATATGCAATTACAAAAAAGAAATATTGACTAACCTTATTTAGAAATTTCTGCATCTTCAGTCTGTGGTATACAAAATTCCTTAACATCATCTAAAAATTTTTTTTAAATTATCTGAGCTAGAATATACATACTGCTGTCACTACGTAAATTAACAAAAACAAGAGTAAAAAATATCCTCCGTAGTGCAGGGCTGTCGGCGGTATTTCTTCTGAAAATTTCTCTAAGAAATGAATGAAGCCATTATCAAAAAGACAATCATATGGCTTCAAGCAGTTGGGTATGATTGTTGGTTTTTCCTTGTATAATTTGTTTCTATTTGTGTTCGGACAACAGAAACAGGTAGGGAAAAGAGACCAATTCAATGAGAGCCTCAAATATGTATAGATTTTTTAAAGAATTGTATATAAAATTTTTTTAGAATTAATAACCATTATGCTAATTGATGACAGAGGTCTCAGTGAGTTGATCGGAATGCAACTCGTTTTCTGTTGTTCAATTAATTGACTTTGTTTAAAGCTTCAGAATACTTTTCCCTTGACAAGTTCTGTTTGGAGCTTTAAATAAAAAAGAGATTCAAATAATTGATATACTGGCTTTACAAAAAATGAGAACTTATGGAAATATACTGAAGTTGAATGCATCGAAAGAATAGTTGCAGCTTTAAAATCAATTCTGACAAACATCATCTCAAACTGCTTTAATAAAGAAGGATTTTCTTATAGTGGAATAACTTAAGAATATGACTTTAAAGAAAATGAATGGAGGTGTTACAGTAAAATGAAATAAGCTTCAATTAACATCTAATGATTTTGTAAATGTGGATAATGATGTTTTGCCGTGCAGGATTAATTTGGGGAAGATATGAGGTAATAAGTGATGAAAGTTTTGTTGAACATAAAGATGAAGAAGCAGATGAAACTTTTAGATATTATGTAGAAAGATAAAAAATATTCTTGAAGAAAATTTCAAAATGTAACTAGAGTATCATCATTTTCAGATTATTTAAAAGAGGAGAAAACAGTTAACATTACATAATTTTTTTCAGAAAGTAAATAAATTTTTTATATTAACATTTTAATTAATGAAAGTTTTGAAGAAAAACCATTAAAAATAAATTAAATAGTTTTGTTCTTTTTGCATATTTAAATTAAATTTAATGATTTACAGTCTAAAATAATTTAGTTGAAATTAGAATTAATAGAACTGAATTTTAAAATAGTACTTTAATTGAAAATAAAGTTATAATTATTTAAATTCAATTTATTTATAAATTTAATATTATTTTGTTAATAATCTGTCTGTAAATAACAATACTTTTATGAAGGGAACAATATTTTCATATAACAGATATATATATATATATATATATATTTTAATTCTTTTATTTGCATACCTTGAAAAACTTCTGAAGTAGGTTTTGTCGCATTTGCATAGGATGTATTGTAATATTAGCTTGGTTCTGTATGTCTTAGATGGGCTTTAAAAGTAGGTAAAGAATACAAAAGTAAGGTATTTTTATGCAGTTTTATTTATTTCAATAACTTGATTTCTTCCTTTCTCTGATTCAAATCTTGTAAATTCATTTTTGATCCCCTTCTGCCTACTTGATCTTTAAAAAAAAATTTTGATAGGTGTATTTGCCAATGACACTATGATAATCCATAGAATTTTTTTAAATTCTGTTTAGATTTTTAAGTATATTCTTGAATTTTTACATCATGTTCCATTTCAAGCTTTTTGGATGTGGCAACATAAAATGTGTTAGTTCAAGCTTTTTCATTCCTTATGCAAATATTCAAAGTGAAAACATTAAAAATTGTGTGACTTAGCCTTCCCCTTCCTTATAGTTGATGGGGAGACATTTGGGGAAAATACGAGTGTTTCAAAGACTGGATGAAATGTTAATAGGAGCTTTACCTTCTGTTGTTATTTCATAAAAAAAAGTCATGTTTATTTTGTTAGGTATCAACAATGGTGACATTAATGTTGTATCTAACCATTTTCGGAAAAGGAAAATTGTAGGGCGGAGCATCACTGCAACATTGCTTCATAGATACTTTGACAGGTTAAAGTTCAATAAGGCGAAGCAACTCGAGAGCAGTTTGCCTGTGAAGATGGTGTACTTTTTATGGGAAAATTCATACCCACATTACATGTGGAGAAAATCAGGAAAACTCTAATGCAGCTAGCCTATTTGCTGGAATTAGAATGCAGTGTTTAGTGATTATCGTTCAGCCGCTGGTGTATCATACATACTTCATAATCCCATCCCATCATGTTTTTGCTTTACCTTGGGCAATAAATGGAAATGCTTATATGTTAATCCCTTTTACCTACCCCATAATATGTACCTGAAATGACACATAATTTTGAAATTTTCGTATGTATCCTTGTGAAATGGTCAAAATAATCTTCCAAGTGAAGGTTTTTCAGAGTTTCTAAAATAATTTAGCAATTTCTCCCTCACCCCCAAAAAGGGAGGGTTATACATATATGTTTGTTTGAAACCCTATAATTTGAGTGATGATGAGATCGAATTTCTAAATCAAACCTTTTTTACCCACATGCACCCCATTCGCCATTCTAGATGATCATCCTCCTTTCCTTTCCAAAATTTGAAAAATGTGCATACATTTATTTAAATGTAGATTATTTTTAATGTATTTTGTAATATTAAACAAGAAAGAATACATAAAATGCTGATAAAAACCAAAACTTGAATACTTTATTTAATTATCCATAAACTGAAGCTAAATATTTTAAAAGTAAATAATAGGTTGACTGTCTTTCCATAAAACTATGAAATTTTGCCTCAGGTTGAATTTCCCCCGGCTTGACATTATCATCGGGTTTATTACTAGCAGGCTTGGTTGGGTTAACAGAGGAAAATTTCGGTCACCCGCTACAGTTCCGTTTTGTAAACAGTTGCAACACTTAACGTTGTCAGTCCTTTTCTCTGAACAGTTTTCTGTTTCCCAGCGCACTTAACACATCTGGGCTTGAGTTTTCACATTTCAGAAGAGTGAATGAAGTGTTGGCAGTTGTGACACAGCACAACACTTCCTTTCACTTTGTAAGTAGCAACATTTATGTAAAAATACATGAAATAATTTAGATCATAAATCTTTTCAATGCCTGGGGCATTCTGAAGTTGCACCTGGAACATGGGCATGAGGACTTTACTTTTTAATCTGTGCATTTGTGTAACTTTTCTTACTTTGTAGCCATTATTTGTTAATTCTTGTATTTCATCAACCGGGCAGTCTGAGGGGGTCCCGAATAAGTACGTTGACTGGTCTTTCAGTTTTTCTAGAAACAATGTAATGTTCAACATTTTTGCTGAGTTCGCTTCGCGGAACTTTCTTCGGTGCTCTCAGCTTGTTTTCTTTTGGTTACTGGGGGATTATTGCTTGGCGACGAAGACATCAATGTTCTTGGCGCACTCCCAGGATCCTGCAATAAATTTTTTAGAACTTGGAAATCAATACTACTATAATATGGCATGATTTGGTCAATATTAGCAATTTGCTGGCCATTTTTAGCCTTTAAATAAAACGTCGACTGTTTAATTCTTTCTACTATCGCAATTAGCCCATCAAACCTAGGCTCAAATTTTGCAACCGTACTTTCGGGTGCAGACGATAATGCATGTTTGATTTTTAATACTTTTTGGCCAACGGTATATTCTACATCACGTCTGTTTCTATCGGAATAGAGCTTCTGTTTCTGCCTTGCCGCATCAGAATTTTTGATGGCCTCATTAATAATTTTCTGGATATCATTCAACTTAAATTCCTCTTGTCTTTGCTGAACAAAAAATAGCTTATCCAGTGGCGTTAAAATTTTTCTTGCTGTTCTCAAGGCAGAGCCTAACTCATTGACACAGCTGTCCCAACGGTCATGATAATTCTTAACATATCGCCGAATAATTTTAACTATATTCTTATTTACACGTTCGGCAATATTCGATTGCGGTCTATAAGGAACTATCTTCAGATGACGTATGCCAAGGCCTGTGCAAAGTTTTTCAAATAAATTACTTACGAATTGCCTACCATTAACTGATATTACATTTACTTGGGCCCCGTATTTTAAAATATGTTTAGAAACGAATCTGCTACTATTTTTGTTGAAGGGGAATTATTTCCACCCATTTTGAGAAATGATCCACAGTGGTTAACGAGTATCTATTTTTATTAGTCTTTGTTCTAAGGTAGAGACCAAGCAAATCAATGCCAACCAATTCATTTGGGGAAGTGGTTTTTATGCTATTTAAGTACCCGGCCGCGTTGTAATGAACGTCGTTAATTAATTGACACAAGTGACATGACCTGACATACGTCGTCGGAGTACAACTGCGGAAAATACACTGCTTCGCGGACCCTTTGCAGCGTTTTTCTAACCCCGAGATGTCCTCATATTTTCGAATCATGAAGCTCCTCTAAAATTTAAGTGTAGACTCATTAGGACCACTGGCCGCAGCTGTTGATTATCGTTAGTTGTTTTAGTGTGAAACAGCAATTTATCAATAATTTCATAATGGGCCGCCCTACTGCGAATAGCAGTTAAGTCTACATGTTCAAAATTTTCGGTTCTTCCAGATATGCGTAAATATCTTTGAACTGAGGGTCCGTTTTTCATTCAGCAAGTATTGTTTCACGAGATTAAATTATTTTAGCAGTTAGCATCGTACATCTAATTGTATTTCCCTCTTCATCAATCTTGATTCTTGATAGTGCATCCGCAACTATATTTTCTTTCCCCGGAGTGTGTTTGATTATTAAATTAAACTCTTGCAGTTTTAACGTTCAACGTATAAGCCGGGTGAGAGATTTTTTCCCGAGTTCAGGCGACCTAACTGCCGCATGATCTGAATACACAGTTATCGGGGGACATCTGAAATAAACGCGGAATTTTTGCACCGCTAATAAGACCGCGAGGGTGTCCCATTCATTTGCGATATAATTACGCTGAGTTTGATTCAGCGTTTTGCTGAAAAAGGCTATTGGCTGCCCATTTTGGGGAAAGAACTTCGCCAACTGCGTAGTCTGACGCCTCTGCTGCAATTTCTAAATTTTGATCCTCTTCCGGGAATTTAAGAACAATCACGTTAATTAAGGCGTGTTTCAGTTCTTCAAACGCCATATGTTCGCCTTATGTTCATGAACATAGTCTTTTTTCGTTTAAGAACTAACAAGGATTCAACGATCTTTGCAAAATCTTTTATGAAAGCTCTACTATAGGAACACATTCCCAAAAAGGAAGATAATTTCTTGGCCGTATTTGGAGGTGGATAACTTTTAATCGCTAATATTTTGGAATTGTCCGTTTCAATACCGTTTTCCGAGATTTTATAACCGAGGTACCTCAATTCCTTGGCGGCAAATTTGCACTTCTTTGGATTTATTTTCCGGCTGGCCTCATTTAATAGCGTAAAAACTTCCTCTAAATGTTTAATGTGTTCTATGGTTTCGCTAGTAACAAGAATATCGAGAGAGATGACTTTTGCCCAAGACTGGCCTTAAAACAATATCCATAACTTTTTTAAATGTAGCTGAAGCTCCGCTTAAACCAAACGGCATTCTCTAAAAGGCATACACGCCTGACTCTGTAATAAAATCTGTTTTTTCGACATCCTCGGGTTTTACTGCAATCTGAAAATAGTCTGACTTCAGGTCTAATGTAGCCATATATTTAGTAGAACGAATCTGTCTTATAATTTCATCTATGATCTATTTTCATTCTACACGTGATGAACATGAGAAAAATACGATCACAGGCAGTTACGAAAATATAGGGCACATAATATATAATTTTAACACAAAAATAAACACAAAAACAACATCATAAACTGATATCCCAAAATAGTCCAAAGTTCCAGCACAAAATTTTAATGATGTACATGTCGAAAGATGGTTCAAAAGAAGTCGAAAATGCAAAAAGTCTAGTTTCCATTTATACTAGATCAATTCCCAGTAATAATCTCTTCTAATATGCAGACAAAAATTATGATATGAGAAGACGAAAATTTTGTCTATGGTAGTAGGTGCGGCACGAATTTCATCCAATCGATTCGTGATTATTTTAATTAGATCAAAATTAGAAAATTCACTGAAAATTTTGTTTACTTCGCTATTGACCTGCAAAAAGTTCTTAAAAGTTTGGGAGATATTATTTGTAGCGTTTGTATTCTGACTTCTAGTGTTGGTTTTAGCTGCTGTAGGAAGCGGTGAAAATTGTATGTGGTCGTTCGTATTGACATCAGTTCGAATTTTCGTATCATTACTAAGTCATATGATATATCCTATATGATATCCTATATAATAGGATTTTTTTGACTAAAAGTTGAGTAGTAATGATACGATAGGATTTTTTTGACTAAAAGTTGAGTCCTGGAGGGAAATATTTCCACCACGTGGCTCTGAATTAGTGTTAACATTTTGTTTCTTAGCATTTGAGTTCTTCGAATTACTTGGGTTTTGCGAACAAAAACGAAAATTGGCTGCGTGGTCACCATTACAATTACAACATATCGGGTTTTCAATGAATTTTGCTTCACAGTCTGGAGCTTTATTCGGCAATGAATATTTAACACACCTCGGAGCAAGTTTGCACCCCTCCGAGTTTTTTCATTATAATTTGTTTTTGCAAAACCCCTCCATTTGTAGCAATTTTTTACTTATTTCCCCTCAAATGGTCGCATTTCTCCATTTCTTTTACTTTAGCAAAAAGTATTTTCATTTTAAGTACGCATTCGAACCTGGCCCTTATTTAGCCTTTACATTTGATAATCAAATTTTTCGACTAAAATTTTAGGTTTACATTGTAATTAGTACAGCGTTTTATTATTATTATTGTCTTATTATTTTACTAATTTTATAACTATTTCTTTCGATTGTAATTAATCCAATTTTTCCCTTTGATTATAAATGTTTTATTTCAACATTACATGTAAGTTTTTCCTTGTATAATTTGTTTCTATTTGTGTTCGGACAACAAAAACGGGTAGGGAAAAGAGACCAATTCAATGAGAGCCTCAAATATGTATAGATTTTTTGAAGAATTGTATATAAATATTTTTTAGAATTGATAACCATTATGCTAATTGACGACAGAGGTCTCAATGAGTTGATCGGAATGAAACTTGTTTTCTGTTGTTCAGTTAATTGACTTTGTTTAAAGCTTCAGAACACTTTTCTCTTGACAAGTTATGTTTGGAGCTTTAAATAAAAAAGATTAACTTTGTTTTTCACTGTTTTTGTTTTTTCTTCTCTCAACAACAAATAGAAAATTTGCCAACTTTCTCAATAATACACTACTGGCCACTGTAAATGCAACACCCTGAAGGATGTATGCAAATAACAGGAAATTTACAACATGCATTAGCGGAGGTGAGCTATGCAAATGATTAGAATTTCAGCGCAGACGCACATCACGCGCGCCTGTGGCGCTATTTAAGGCTTGGTGTTTTCGACGATTTCAAGTTCGGCAATTGTGTTTTTCTTGTGGTTTTTTCAAAAAAAAAAAATGATCAATTATGCCTCGTAGTAAACAGCGATCATCCGAGTTCCACAGAGGAAGGATAGTGGCCTACCGAGAGTGTGGATTATCTTTAAGGGAAATTGGTAGTCGTGTTAGACGAAACCAAACATTTGTAATGCAGATATGTGACCGTTGGATGCAGGAGGGTATGACGGACCAACGTGTTCGATCGCATCCACCGCAACACTTCACGTGATGACAGGAACATTGTGCACATGGCAGTGACGGGTCGCTCAGTCACATAAGGAACCATAGCACAGCACATTCAGTCTGTAACACATTATCCAGTGTCTGCGCTTACCATTCGACGCCGTTTACAGCAGAGTGGTCTGTCCGCAAGACGTCCATTGCTTCGTCTACCCGTAACGCAGAACCACAGACGTCTCCGCTGCCAATGGTGCGATGAAAGAAGGATGTGGACGGCAGAATGGAATTAAATTGTCTTTACTGACGAGTCACGCTTCTGTCTGCAACACCACGATAGTCGGATTCGAGTCTGAAGACACCGTGGAGAGAGGATGCTGAACAGCTGCGTTATGCACCGACACACTGGTCCTGCACCGGGTATTACGGTATGGGGCGGTATTGGATATCACTCTCGCACTCCTCTAGTACGCACTGCCGGTACTTTAAACAGCCAGCGCTACATCTCCGAGGTGTTGCAGCCAGTTGTCCTTCCTTACCTTCAGGGCTTGCCCACAGCCATATTTCAACAGGATAATTCGTGGCCACACTTTTCACGCATTATCCAAGGGTTCTTCGTCAGTCGCCAGATTGAATTGCTTCTCTGGCCGACTCGCTCTCCGGATCTTTCGCCGATAGAAAACGTGGTCCATGGTTGCTGAACGATTGACACAGATTACATCCCAAGCTGCCACACCAGATCAAATTTGGCAACGTGTGGAAGCTGCTTGGTCTGCTGGTGTACCCCAAGAACACATCCAAAGTCTCTTTGAATCAATGCCGAGGTGTGTGGCAGCGGTGATCTCCAACAATGACGGCTACTTTGGCTACTGATTCTGGAAGGAACTACACTTCACAGAAGTCTATAAATTTAATCATTTGATACTTGATCAACATGTTATCTACTAAGTAAATTTTGTTGTGATATCTCTTGTCTTTCTTGGTATTGCAATTTAGGTGGCCAGCAGTGTAGAAATATTGGAAATATAGCATTGAGTAATACTACCTTTGTATTTGAGGGTTCTATTTTAATATCAAAACATAGTAAATTAGTAATGTCATAGATTTTATCAATGCCCCCAACATTAGCTAATTGCACTTGAAATAGAGGTAGTCGAACACGAGTTTTAAGCCTGAACATTTGGTTCAATTTAATAACTTTAAGACCTTCTGCAGTTAACTCATCTTGAATTTCCTACTTAACGGCAGTCTGAGGATAACCCTCGAATAACAACTTTGACAGGTTTACAGGTTTAGCATATAGTAATATGTAATACTATATACCATTGGATATCTAAGTATCTCGTAATCTCACGGTGATCATCCACAGTGAGTGGTAATAATTTTAAGAAATCACCAGAAATTTTGCCTCTGAAGACAACATTTAGTTCATTAAGTTTCTTGACAAAGTCGTTAAATTTAATTGGGGGATTGACCGTAATCGGAACTATAGGTGGTTGTGGTAGTTAATCCTTATCTGTACCATTAGCACTATCAACATTTGTATCCATATTAGCAACATTTTCATTAGCCTTTTCAGAACTATTTTCACTGCAATTAAGAGTAGAAAATTTATTCGAGATTGCAATATCAACATTATTTTTTAACATTTTAACGTGAACTGGCGGTTTACCTAGAGAAGGTAAATTCGTCCGAGCACGTGGTTTTATCTTGTGCACGTTTTTTAAAATTACTTTTATGTTTACTAGATTTTTCTAATTATTTACCGTTTATAACGGGGATACTCAGATAACCGGCACTTGGCGACGTTCCTGAAATCGCATACGCTAACTTTGGGGATAGGTCTTAAACAGTGGGAGGAGGAGTGTTTAGGTTGTTAACTCAGATGGCAACTAAAATAGGGAAAAGGAAAGGTATATTTTTTTTATGCAATACTTACGTTGGTTGACGTTTGTGCTAATGATCCCATGACTTTGTCAGTACACGTTTTGGATTTGCTGTTTTGTTATTTTCTAAATAAATAAATTACACCTGTAATTAGAATAAGATAATTCTATTTTTATACAAGAAAATTACAAAATATGCTCCTTTTCCGTACTTACGGTTCACATTATCCCATGTATATTTACATATAATTAATTTCTAATTAAATTCATTTTAAAAATTAATTTAAATTTTTTAAATTATAGACTTAAATAAATTGTTTACATTTCTAATCAGAATAAAATAATTTTATTTTTATAGAATAAAATATGCTATTTTTTTCACAAAAAAAAAACGAATAAAAGTTTTGTTTATCGTTTTATATTTATAGATTTTTCTGACGTGTTACTCATGTTCATGTTTAATAGTAATGAATGTTATGTAAACTCGAACTTCAAATAAATAAAATAGAAATCTTTGCATCACTGTATTTGCAACAAATGCATAAGTGAAATAGATTCGCCGGCCGCATAAAATTGCTTCGAAGGCCTCCAGTTTCAAAGCACGGACTTTCAAATTGCACAAAAATAATATTTTATGACTTAACTTTTCATGGAATAAATACAGAGAAATTCACTTGATTGGTCTCGTTCCGAAATTTAAACAATTGCATAACGTCGTGAAAAGCCGTAGAAGCGCGTGTTACAAATCTTGTTTCCCTGCAGTTATGCAATTCAGGATTACACTTCTTTGCCCACATGAAAACTATTTTCGCTCTTAAACAAGAAAATAAATAAATAAATAATAATAAAAAAAACCCTCTTAACCTTATTAAGGGAAGTTATGTGCATAAAACAATCCGGAATGTCCAATATAAACCTGACTAGATGACGATTGAATAGCCGGGAATAAATTTCGAGGATGTAACTATTATTGTGGAACCACATGCATATTTTATTTTTTTAAACTTTCAACTTTTAACTGTGCGATATATATACATTTTCTTGATCATTAGTGAATTTATATAGAGAACATGTTTTCAAACATATATAACCATTATAACGGGTAATTTTTCAAATTAATGGTAAGAATTAAAAAAGAGTTATAAAAGTTAATAATGTTGGAGTTATATATATATCATAATCTAAAATACTAAGATGAAAAAAAGTACGTAGATTTACTCAACCACAACAATAACTAATTGTGTACAATTTTTCCTTGTGTGATGGTTTATCTTCTTATGCCTTACGCGATTTTCGCCCAGCAGAGCTTCCTCCGATATTGGGCTGAAGAGGGAATTTTTGGAAAACGTCTTTTGATTCAATTTCCCTCTTGGGGTCAAAAAATTCCTCCTGAGGATATGACGATTTTTTGCTATTCAAAATGGCGAAAAAAATTGCGCCAAGTGTCGCTTATCTGAGATTTCGCTTTATAACAACATCAGGGAACAGTAATTCATTAGAGGTACTGAGTTTACTAGCACATTTCAGTACATTATTAGTATCATTATCATTAGACATTTTACCTAAAACACAACTTCCCTTAACATCAGACTTTAACAACAGAATCGGCAATAGAACTAATAATGTGCCCTAAAATTTTCGCACGTACCTAATAAGTTCTTGTGTTTGACTTCCATTTCTTTAATCTGTGTCTTTGAGATGTAGCATCCACATTATGATTTTCCTTAATGGCTAATTCACAAATATTATGAAGTTTTTTACCGAAATCCATAGTGCTTTTTAGAAATCCAGTAGCGTTAATAAAATCCACAGCGTCGAATTCCTTTTTAGCGAGCAAATCCTCAGGTATTTCATCCATGTCCGAAGGTTCCATTGCTAGATCACTACAATGATCGTCACTATCCGAAACTACATACACAGCTTGTGTTCCCATAATTTAGCACGAAACACCATAAGTGTTGAATATGAAAAACACGTGCTTACAACGGAGCTCCTGTGAAACTCGTCTTACTCATACGGTGTCGAGCAGTGTCTAGCAGCTTAGCTGTGAACATCGAACTCCCCAAAAGAGCTCCCATGCGACAGATTCTGGTATTCGAACTGCTTTATAATGAGAGCATTTTGATTACCTCTTTTGATCGCTACACCCACCTTCTCGTATTTATTTTATATTCATCAACATCTCTTCCCCCCTTACTTACGCGCCTACCGGCAACCGAGTATGCAAAACTGGAGAACATGGTAACTACATAGTTTTAATAATTTCCCATTTGTGTAATAAAAATACCGGCCAATTTTGCTAGGGAAGCTTTCTACGAAGGTATTTCTTCTAAGGCAGTTTTGTTGCTAAGGTGGAGGATGCGAAATTCGCGGAGCAGTTGCAAGGTAAATCGGAAATTTTGCGAATGTGTTCGGTGTTCACGATTTATAATGACAAATTTCGTAGCCTATAACCTTAAGAAAAAAGTTTTATGAAAATTTTTCAGCCCAACGGGTACATTAATACTTTTAAAGGTTAGCTTATTTGAAGAAGTAATACAAATAACCATTCCATAATTACTAAGCGTTACATTACACATTTCTTGAATGGGTATTTACTTTTATAAACCATAAAGCTTCTAGTTGCGTTATCCAACTCACTACTGGTAAAGATTTCCATTAAGTGGAAAGCATTTGTATAAATGCAGAATCTTGGAAAGTGTCAATCCTTTATACAAAAAAGGGGATGTGCGCATGCTCGTGCCATATTGGTTTGTGGTTTCTTCGGTTCCTGAAAATACGCTATTTTCCCCGTAAATACTATTTTATAGTGTTTTATTTTGTGATATTTTGAAGCTAACTGTGTTCCGGTTATGTTATTATATCACACTTTATGTTTCTGAGACTATCTGACTAACTTATGGATGTTTGCATTTTTGTGTGTCTACGTGGCTCGTCGTGCTTTGGCTTCGATTTTTGGATTACTATTTTTACGATATAAAAGGTCTGAAATGATCATCAAACCGTAAGTACGTTTGATTTCTACATTATTCTACTATTTTAAAAAAGGTACTGATTGGATAATGACTTGACAAATTTGTCAAGAAATTCAGACAGAGCCAGTTGAGTCTACTGCTATATTAGCAGATGGACGAGCAATTTTAAGTTCTTTAGAATCTGTATTAGACTCAAGTAGAGTCACGAATATTTCGAAAGGAAAAATTATTTCTATGGCATATCAAATTTATGATTTATTGGTTACACAAACTTTTGATAATGCCATCCTTAAGGGAAGGCTTGAAGAGCAAACAAAAATGTTATCGAATTTTCAGCCACTCTCATTTGCAGCAGTGGCAGATCCAAAACGTTTTCCTCAGAAAATAATACCGAAAATACGAGATAGATCTACAAGTAGAAATAGGTCCGAAGAATTCACTGTTCTACTCTATCCAAAAAAGGAAGGAACTACTTCCGAGGAGCTCAAAAACAAAATTGTAAACTCTATTAATCCCACCCAATTACACATTGGTGTTAGAAGACTAAGAAAAATTAATAAAGGAGGTGTTCTAATGGAATGTTCCTGAGCTTCTGATATTGAAGCCCTGGAAACAGAGGTTAAAACAAATGATTTGCTTAGAAACGATATGGTAATTCAACGTCCTGTTAAAAAAGATCCAAAAATTATTATTTACGATGTAGATTCTGATCTCTCTCGAGATGATCTTAAGATTATGATTAGAGACCAAAATATGGTCTTTGAAAATGGTGGTTTTGACTTAAAATTTTCTATAAAAGGTAGAAATAACAAAGTACATTGGGTGGCCAGTGTAGATGCTAAGAAATATAGAGAACTTATAAAAGCAGGAAAACTTAACATAAGATGGTCTCGCCTCAGAATTAAAGAATTTTTGAAAGTAACTCAATGTTTTAAATGTTCAAAATATGGGCACTTTCAAACAAAATGCCTAGGACCGCAAATATGTGCTAAGTGTGGTGAAGTTGGGTATAGACATTGGGAATGTAAAGCTACTCCAAAATGTATTAATTGCAAACAGGCAAATGAAAAGTATAAATTGAAGCTTAGCGTTGATCACTCTAGCTTAGATAAAAATTGTCATTGTCACAGACGACAAATAGATCTTTTAATCAGTCGTACTAATTATGGCTAGTAGAAGTGACGAATACTTTAAAATGGTTCAGATAAATTTACATCACGCCAAAGCTGCTGTAAATCAATTATATATTAAAGCTATTGAAAGAGGCTATAAAATAGCCTTGATCCAAGAACCTTATGTAGTGGATAATAAAGTTCGGGGAATCTCGATGAAATTTCGAACTTTTTGTGACAAAAATTATCCACGAGCGGCAATCGTTCTGTTTGACAGCTCTCCAGCAATGCTTTTGTATGCTTCCTCGAACATAGTGGCTATCAAAATGATCATTAATAATAGAAATATAGTTTTTGTTTCAGTGTATTGCCCCCCTAACGACGCCTTGAATGACTATTTATATTGTATTAGCAGTATTATTGATTCGCATGAAGACTCGGAAATAGTTATTTGCGGAGATTTCAATGCTAACAGTCCCCTATGGGGTCCTTATGATCATTCAATAGATCCAAAAGGTGATGCTATAATTGAATTCTGCTCGACAAACAATTTGAATGTTCTTAATAGCCCTGATAGCCCAGCTACGTTTTCCGGTGCCAGAGGTGAAAGCTGGATAGATCTTACCATTGTAAAATCTTCTCTTGTCCTGAATTGGTCTGTTTCTATGGATATATCATGTAGCGATCATCGCTACATTGAGATTGGACTTTTAAACAATTTACTTCGAGAGAAGAAATTTGAACGTTTCTATATTAGGGATTTGAATTGGCTAAAATTTCGAGCAGATCTGTATAACTTTATAAATCAAGTTTCCGAAGAAAGTTTAGAAAATACGTCTGATTTAAATATTTATATTAAAGATCTTACTAAATCAATAGTGAATATCTGTAAAAAAAATAAGAAGATGAATAAATTTAAACAGAAACAGGGTAAACAGGTGCATTGGTGGTCCAAAAAACTGGCTGTTTTAAGAAGTCAAGCTCGACTGTATCGAAAAAAATTTCAGAGATGTTACAGTTGTATAGAGAAAAATTTGTTAAAGATTCAATATAAGAAGAAATTAGCTGAATATAAACGAGAAATCAACATTAGTAAAAATTGTGCTTGGGAACAATTATGTGACACTTTGAATATTCATCAACCTTTTGGCATTCCTTACTATATCGCTGTTAATAAATATAAACCAGCTTTACAAATTGTTTCTTTGAAATATCAAGATGGGTCTTATACTAAGAATATAGACGAGACAGTAAATTACCTCCTACAATATCACTTTCCATGTGATACTACTTATGATGATCTATCATGTCATTATCAAGAGACCGTAAATGATTATGATTTTAATTTGGATGAAGTGGAATTTACTCTTAAAAAGTTAAATAAAGGAAAAGCTCCTGGTAAAGATGGCCTGACAATGGATATTATTTTAGAAATCTTTGAATGTAATAAAAAGTTTTTTGTAGCTATTCTGAATGAATGTCTTCGGAGGGGGATTTTCCCTGAATGCTGGAAAGAGGCTGATTTGGTTTTGTTCAACAAAGAAAGGATAAAGAAGATCCTTCCTCTTTTCGCCCCATTTGCTTACTGCCTTCCTGGGGCAAGGTGCTGGATAAACTCATGACACAACGGTTACAATATTATTTATTATCAAATAATCTTTTAAATAAAAATCAGTTTGGTTTTATGCCGGGTAAAAGTACTATCCAGGCTCTAGATAATTTAATTTCTGACATCCTTCTAAATAGAAGGAATAGTAAACATACTGCAATTTTATCCTTAGATGTAAAGAGTGCTTTCAACAATGTTTGGTGGCCAATTTTATTAAAGGGATTAAAAAATATGAAATGTCCAAGAAATATCTTTTTGTTAATATGAGATTTTCTGAACGAAAGAAAAGTTTCCTTATATGATGGTAATAAGTGGCATCACAGAAATTACCAAAGGGGTTGTCCCCAAGGCTCAATATCTGGACCGGTATTGTGGAATATTATTGGTAATATAACTTTAAACATAACCTTACCACAAAACGTTAGTATACAAGCTTATGCTGACGATTTTGTTTTACTGGCCACGGGAAGTGGTCGCCATACTATTGATAAAGCTTTAAGTTTCGCCACTCAAGAATTGGAGAAGTGGTCTTTCCATGTTAAACTCAAACTTGATCCAAAGAAGAGCTTTCTTTTGGGTATTGTCAAAACTAATACTAGATCAATACATCCTAGGTGCAAATTGTATGGACAACCAATTAGAGTTTCTAAGTCAATCAAATATTTGGGCATTACGATCGATGATAAGCTCACTTTTATACCTCACCTAGATCAAATAAAGATTGAATGCACCCATATTCGTAATAGACTCAGTAAAATGAATCTCCAAGGTAAAGTTCTTAAGAGTTTATATAAAAGAGCTATTGAGAGAAAGATCTTATATGCATGTGGCGCACGGTGGACTGGAACGGTCCGAATACGTAACAAAATTTCGCAAATTCAGAGAATCGCTTTATTGAGGATTACTAAGTGTTTTAGAACTGTTTCAACAGTAGCTCTTCAGATTTTGGGTGGATGTCCTCCGATCGATATTTTAGCGGAAAAAGAATATACTATCTTTAAATTAAAAGCTGGTTAAACTGTCGAGTGTTTCAGTGAAATCTTCTCAGCTAGAGATTTTGATTTTGAGAGAGGTTTAGACATTCATCCAGTTTTGTTTAAACGGTTATATTGGCATAAAGGCCTCCTCAATATGATAGGCTACACGGCTTTTACAGATGGATCTAAATTAAATGGTCATGTGGGAGCAGCCTTTTGTGTGTTCTCAGATGAGAAACTAAGCTTAGAAAGGAAATATAGACTTTCTGACAATGCCTCTGTTTATCAGGCTGAGTTAGTGGCTCTGCGAGAGGCCTTGTATTGTCTTATCTCTAATCCTGAGATAGATCCTGTAGAAATCTATAGTGACTGCGAAAGCGCAATTGTTTCAATTACAGATGTTTATCCAAGTAACGACCTAATTAAACAGATAAAAGACGTGCTCATATTTCTTAGCGCTTTCAGAGATATTAAACTCTTTTGGACGAAGAGTCATATTGGTACCATTAAGTAACGAGTTAGCAGATAGATTGGCAAAGGCTACCACTGAAAATCAAATTATTGATTTTGAAGTAAAGACTTCCTTTGACAGTTTGAAATCCTTGTTAAAAAGAAAAAGTTTGAATCTATGGCAAGCAAAGTGGAACGACACAGACTCTAAAGCAGGGGTCGCCAAAGTGGTCTATATAGACCCCTAGGGGTCTATTTAACAACAGTAGGGGTCTATCTGACTCAAGGGGTCGAATGGGGGTCTATTGGGACTCTAAGGAAAAACAGTTCTTAATACGCAAATCACACATATCTAATTAGATTTATTTAGATCTTCATTGCTACGTAAGGATTATAAGTATTTTTCAAATCTGCAACAATTAAAAATAAAAAGACTTGGAAAAATATACAAACTGCGCTTTGTTGATTTGGAAACCATCGACATCCCTGATTGGATTATTGCGCCGTTTTCGGCGCAAATTGATAATGTCGACATCAACATACAAGATGAGCTTGCTGAACCATTGTCCGATCTTGAAGCAAAAACGCTTATTAAAAATTTGACAATACATAAATTTTGGACTAATATAAATATAAAGCAAAAATATGTGAAACTTTACGAAATGGTTCAGCCATTTATGCTGGCGTTTCCAAGTTCGTATACGGTTGAAGCCGGTTTCAGTCACGTTAATTCAATTTTAACTAAAAACAGAAATAAATTAAATGTTGAGCTTCGAGGAGATTTACGGTTAAAATTGACTAATTTCGAACCCAATATAGCCTTTGAAATATAATATAATCTTGCCAATATAATATATATTGGCCCCAATATAACCTTGCCAAAGAAACACCAGGCACACTCATCTTATTAAGAAGTAAAAAATCTGTAGCTACTTTAACTTACTGTTTCTGATTTATTAAATATTTAGACTAATATATAGTTTTATTTTAATTACCAGAAAATTGCCTTTGTGGGGGTCTATGGAGATTTCGAAAAATTATATAGGGGGCGATGATCGAAAAAGTTTGGCGACCCCTGCTCTAAAGGAAGATTCACATATAATTTAATCTCAACTGTAAGTGAGAGAAGATGCCTAAGTGACAAGTATCTAAACCAAGCTTTAACTAATCATGGACACTTCCCCTTTTATTATAATAGGTTTTCGATTAAAAATTGTGCCTGTCCATGTGGCATGAGTAATGTCGATAAGTGGCATCACAGAAACTTGTTGTTTAGTTGCTCTTCTATGAAAAACATTGTTCTTATTCCAGATATTGTTAAATTTAATACTCTAAAGCAAGGATGTCAAACTCGCGGCCTGCGGGCCGCATGCGGCCCACAACAAATATTTTTGCGGCCGGCCAATATATCGGCAAATAATAATATATAATAATAAAATAACATATCGACGAAGAAAAAAATGAAATGTTTATTGCTAAGTAATTAACGATAATTTATTCAGTGTTGTTAGATTACTCACAGCGAGCTGACACACACTCACTACTTAAATTACAAATGCATGTGAGTAGCTTGCGTTCAGCTACCTTCGGTTTTTGGGGTTTGGGGCGGCCAGGTTTGAAAATACTCGAAAATTCGCATATGAAATTATTTCCATGTTTGGTAGCACTTATCGGTGCGAGCAGTTATTTTCAGTCATGAAAGGTAATAAGTCTCCTATTAGAAACCGTATTAATGATGCTCACCTTGAGTCAGCGTTGAAAATTATAACTGCAAACAAAATTTCTCCCGAAATAGGAAAGATAATAGCAGAGAAGAGATGTCAAGTATCAGGACGTAAACATTAAATTTTTCTTGTTCTTTTCTATATAAATATATCTATATATATATATATATATACGCATATATATATGTATGCATATGCATATATATATGTATGCATAT
>KK117082.1:88195-100896 GCA_000611955.2 Stegodyphus mimosarum | reverse complement strand
TTGCGGCCCGCCTAAAGTTAAAACCTTGTTTGTTGGGCCCAAGTGTACCTCTGAGTTTGACATCCCTGCTCTAAAGGACTAAAGGATCTAACTAAAAATACAGCGACTAAATTGAAATTGACAAATTTCATAAAATATGTATCTATAAATGAAATGAATTTATATATTGATTGTGTTTAAAATTTTCCTGTCTGTTTAAAGGAAAGCTAGAATGTTTATGATATTCTTTTATTTCTTTGTATATGTAAGTAACATGTTTTTATGCGTGCAAGTAACATGTGTTTATTTAAAGTATGTAATAATGTGCTTTTGTTGGTGTAGCTGGTGCATCTCACCAGCTTCTAGACTTTAAGTTCATACTTTAGTTGTTTATTCTATTTTAAGTTATTTCAGGTAGTATTGTGGTAGTTCTACTGCTTAATGGGCCTTGTTTTAGATTTAATTTTATGTTTTACTAATGTTTAATTAAATAGCTCCACTAAGCCCTGTTAAGCCTCTAATGGCGGTACAGGAAATTTGACCAGTCATACCAAAAAGAATATTTGTTGGCAGAAATATGAAGTCGAATAAATAAAATACTTTGGATATCAAGTAACATATTTCAGTATGATTTCCTTTCAGTTCTGCTCATCATAATTGCCTGTCTTTAAAATCTTTTCCAATAGGAAGTATAATTTGCATTTGAATGTTAATGTGTTGCAAGGAAGTGTAATTCCAGTATCTTACCTGTAAACAATATTTCGTAATTTTTTTCCCTCGTGTGTGCGTGTAAGGTCAAGTCAGACATTTATTTAAGACGAATCCCTTTGCAACTGAACTGAAATGCGCATGAAGCTGTACATCAGTCCTTTCGTTCCTTAAGCTTTGTTCAGACGACGGTTTTGTAATTTGTACACAAAGCTTTGTAGTTTTACGACATAAAAGTTATTAAATCCATTCACACTTGTTTAGCAGGATGTAAGCCGTAGCTCATGAGGGAAAGTTGCACATGCGGAAATGTGTGGCTGAATCAGCGAAACCGTTTACCAATGTTTGCTTCGCTGTGATCGATCGACTTTTTTACCAAGTGGTGTAAAGTTGAAAAGTTTTAGTCGAAATTCTTAAACCAGTTTTTCTCATGTAACAAGGTCTGGTTGCCTAATAATGATGCTCGACCATTTATGATTTTAAAACCACCATGTGAACGAAGCTTTTTACTCACGATCTAATGGTTTTCCGTATAGTTGCACAATTAGTGCCATCTGAAATTAGTTATTTCACTGTTAAAATTTTGTAACATATCAAGGTAATGTTACTTGCCGCTTTCACTCTGGAGGAAACAAATAGTCTCTAAATTTTGCTTTTATTTCGATCGAATCAAACATTAATTTAAGGCGAATCCCTCTACAACTAAATTGTGTATGAAGCTTTTCATCATTCTTATCCTTTTAACTGTGGCAATTAACCATTCCCAAGTTTTGAATGTAGTTTCATCAGTAAGGAATATATTTTTCTTCAAATTTTCAACAGCCTCATTGTGATCAAGACACGTTAAGGGAGATGCGGAGCTTAAACTGCGTCGGAGCCTGTCTGCGGTGGTTCTCAGTTTTTGAGATAAATCGTAATTATAGCCAGAGCACATCAGAGCCCCCCCCCCAATGAAAAACGCCTCGGCAATTCTTTTATAAAATGAGAACGATTTTAGCAGAAAGTTGATTTGGTTTCTTAAATTTGTATTTTAATAATTAAATTGATTTCTAATGAATAAAATTTAATTTATTAAATGTCTTAAAAACTGATTCTAACTTCTGAATGCATGTCTATGTTTTTCTCTCTTTATTTTCATACTTCTCTGTTACGATTTCCCTCCATATTACCATAGTATTTCTAGCATTCTCTGTAGACTCATTAGTGACGCTTTAACTTTTTTACTTTTTCTCGTTGTTGTGCTGGAAAGAGAAGGATTTTTGTTTCTATCATACTTTGACTAAAACATTACACTGTATATTCAGAGCTTAAATTCATCTGAAGTCTGGATCTGCTATTTCTTAGTTTTCGGGTAAAACTGTAATTCCAACAGGAGCCCCCAAAAAAGCTAAGATCACCTTTTTTATTATTATTATTTAACTACTTATCATTCGTTAATTAGTTTAATTTTTATTTATCTCTTTATATTTTACTGAATTACAATTATTTTATTATTTAAAATTTTTTTATTAGTATTTTATTTATTTATTTTTCATTCCAGAGAGGTTTCGATAGAGTCCGGCACTTCTAATTTTAGAAATTAAGCACTGGCAAGACGTAAAATTATCTTTATAAAGTGTGTGGAATAGCTAAATTCGGTAGTCGCATTCTGGAACGCTTAAGAATATAGCATATAATTGTCCTGTTAATTTTCAATTAAGAAAACACCCAAGTTGTCTACTTTCTGCGTTCAGAGATTTAGGGTGTCTCTCAAATCCTCAACAGCCTTATGGTCATCAAGATACCACAAGCGAGATACAGAGCTTAAATTCCGGTAGTTCTCAGTTTTTGAGATAAATTGTAATTATAATCAGAGCACATCAGAGCCCCCGCCGCCATAAGAAAAGCTTCGCCACTTCTTTTATGAAATGAGAACGATATTAGCAGAAAATTGATTCGGTTTCTTAAGTTTGTATTTTAATAATTAAATTGATTTCTGATGAATGAAATTTATGTTATTAAGTGTCTTAAAACTGATTCTAACTTCTGAATGCATGTCTGTGTTTGTCTCTTTATTTTCATAACTTCTCTGTTAAGATTCCCTCCACACTACCATACTACTTCTAGCATTCTCTTTAATCTCATTAGTGACGCTTTAACTGTTTTACCTTTTTTCGTTGTTGTGCTGGAAAAAGAATGATCTTTATTTCTATCATTCCTTGAATAAAACATTATACTGTATATTCAGGGCTAAAATTTATCTGGAGTCTGGCTCCGCTATTTTTCAGTTTTCGGGTAATCTGTAATTGCAAAAGGAGCCCCCAAAAAGCCATGATCAGTTTTTTTATTTTACTGTTTAACTATTTATCAGTCATTGATTAGTTTATTTCTTATTTATCTATTTACGTTTTACTGAATTGCAATTATTTTATTATTATCCCAGAGGGCGTTAGCCCAGAAAGGTTGTTAATTTCGTTTTGGCATTTTGCGTTGGTTCACTATAAATGTCGGTTAACTTTTCAAATTGTTGCCACCAAATATTAGAGCCCTATAAGTATAATACAGGCCTCTAATATTTGGTGGCAACAATTTAAAGAAATTAAATAATGGAGCATCTGCATAAATGTATGTAGGTTTCTCGCATTGTGATAAAAAAAGGGTACCTATAGCCATCCAAATTTGAATAACATACGTTTTCACCCGAATATAGGCATCTGGAAGCCCAATTTGGAATTTGTTTTATTATCTATTTATATTTTCTAAAACTTTAACGAATTTTTGATTAACAAACTCAATGATTTCAAAGCGAGCAATGGCAACTCTGTACGGGAGGGGGGGGGACATTTTTGGACATTTCATATTACGAGATTATGTATCGGAAATTCTAAAAATATGCTCATTTTAAAATTGTTCTGCGATATTGCTGCTGAATTGAATTTCATGACTTAAGTGCGAAGATCATGATATTTAATAAATAAAAGTAACACACACCGTTGAAAAACGCCTCTTTGGGCGTAATATAAGATCTGAAAGCTGTCAGATTTTTCAGATCAAGCAGCATCAGCTTGTGACATTCCATCCGTCCAATCGCCCGCCACCTCAGCGAATCGGGCAAATGACTTCTGAACATTGATAGACTGTCCTCGATATTGTCCGTGAAATCGTATTAACAACTGAAGATCAACACGAACAAAAATTACAATTTTTGCACTTTTTCTCCAACTCCTAAATAAGTATTCATTTCTATAAAATAGAAGAACTAGCTTTTTTTTGGGGGGGGGCATATATTTTTTTAAACTTCGTTACTGTCATGCATATGAACTGAATTTAAGCGTTGCTAACATTTTTGTTACGGTGAGCTTTGAAAAACATGCTTTTCTTCAACTTTTGGAGGGCAGTGTATATGAGAAAAACTCACATATTGGTTTGCCCGCATTGTCGAACATAGCAATGTAGCTAACTTTCGTAATAATGAAATTTTCGTGTTCGTTTTCAAGTTAAATTGGTTAAGTTCCAATATACTTCATTTTTTGAAGACATTTAACATTTCGTATTTCGTTTTATATGGCATAAGTTCACATATTGGTTTGTCCTCATTTTCGAACAAAGAAATGCAGCTAATTTTCGTAATAACCAAATTTTGTGTTCGTTTTAAGTTAAAATTGGTTAAGTTCTGATATACGTACTTTGAGGACATTTGTAGGTGGTTGAAAAGAGCGAAACCTTTGATTTTGAAACAAATATGCTAATTTTTTCCACAACTGATGGCTAGAACTCATGTAGCAATCAAGCTGAAGCTTTGTAATCCGAAGTTCAGAATTCGGGTTTGGATTTTGAAGTAGCATTACTGTGCATGTTTTAAGGAAATATTATTATATTATTTATAAATTTTTATTATTAGCCCAAAGCAGCGTTAACCCAGAAGGGCTATTAATTTCGTTTTGCATTTTGCGTCGATTCACTTTAAATGTTCGTGTCACTTTTCAAGCTGTTGTCACTAAGTATTACGCCCTGTGTGATATTTAAAGAAATTAAATAATGAAGCATCTGCGTAAATGTACATAGGTTTCTTGCAGTGTGATAAAACAACGATACGTAGAGCCATCAAATTTTGAATAACGTAATCCTCCTCCGAATATGGGCATCTGGCAGCCCGAATTTGAATTTTTTTTTATTATCGATTTCATATTTTGTAACACTTTAACGAATTTTTCATTAACAAACTCAATGATTTCAAAGCGAGCAATGACACCACTGTACCGGCGGGGAGACATTTTTATCTCCTTCGCCCGAGATTGTGTATCGGAAATTCTAAAGATATGCTCATTTTTAAATTATTTTGCGATATTGCTGTTGAATTGAATATTATGGTTTAAGTGCGAAGAACATGATATTTAATAAATAAGAGTAACACACAAACCTTTAAAAAACGCCTCTTTGGGCGTAATATAAGATCTGAAAACTTTCAGATTTTTGGTATTTTTAGTCCAAAGGAGCTTTGTCCCTGAAGGACTATTGTTTTCGTTTTGCGATTTTGCGTTGATTCACTATAAACGGCTGTATCACTTTTCAAATTGTTGCCATCAAATTTTATCGCCTTTTATTATATTTAAGGAAATTAAGTAATGAAGAATCTGCATAAATGTATGTATATTTATCCAATAAATGTCCTTTTAGATTTTTAGTCCAAAATTGGCTTTGTCCCTGAAGG
Source organism: Stegodyphus mimosarum (assembly GCA_000611955.2). Taxonomy (NCBI): domain Eukaryota; kingdom Metazoa; phylum Arthropoda; class Arachnida; order Araneae; family Eresidae; genus Stegodyphus; species Stegodyphus mimosarum. The sequence continues at coordinate 95,519 of KK117082.1, read as the reverse complement.
ACTATTGTTTTCGTTTTGCGTTGGAAATATTCAAAGTCTGGATCATTTTTCAAACTGTTGCCACCAAATATGCTCCTGTATTATATTTAAAAAAATTAAATAATGAAGAATCTGCATAAATGTGCGTATATTTCTCCAAATGTGATAAAACAACGGTACCCTAGAGCGATCCAATTTTGAATAACGTATGTTTCCACTCGAGTATGCGCATCTGGGAGCCCAAATTTTGAATTTAATTTATTATTTATTCCATATTTTGTAAAACTTTAACAAATTTTCGATGAACAAAAACTCAAACGATTTAAAAGCGAGCAATGTCAACACTTTACCGGAGGGGGGAGACCTTTTTATCTCCGGCTCGCAGAACTGTGTATCGGAAATTCTAAAGATAAACTTATTTTTAAATTATTTTGCGATATTGCTCTTGAACTGAATTAAATATGGTTTAAGTGCGAAGAACATGATATTTAATAAATAAAGGTAATACACAAAATGTTTGAAATTTCATTAAGCAGGTTAATTTGAAACCTTTCATTTTTTTTTTAATTTATTTTTATAGTGGTTTTTTTTTATATATATATATATATTTATATGAAAAGTAAATCAACGATTACAGTGGCAGTTAAGAAATAACAGAAAAAACATTTGAAACAATCGAATTTATTCGATAATTGGGAAAACGTTTGATATTCCCGAAATCTTAGGAAATCTTTCCCAAAATCTTGTGAAATTCGCGCTGCAATTAAATTATTACGCTACTTCTAAATATTTGGGATAATGCAAGCATTATAATGTTTATTGTTTTCTTAATTTTTTTTTTTTTTTTCTTAAAGAATCAAGCAGTAAAATTTTCCAAACGATTTTATCCTTATTCATGTTGCAATTACAGATAATATTAATCATTTATTTAAACACAGCTGTGTTGCCGTATTTACTCACATATTTCCTGAGCTTAAATTATGCCGAAGCACGGCTCCGGTACTTCTTAGTTTTAGGGATAAATTCAAATTCTAGCTGGAGCCCTAAATAAAAAGGCTCCGGCACTTCTTTTATGTAACTGAACAACAATTTCAGTAGAAATCTGATCTCGAAAATTTTATTTTTTGCAATAAAATTTATTTAATTACTTTTAATAAATAATAATTAATAAATTATGAATTAATTAAATAATAATGATCAATTAAACAGTAATTAATAAACATTAATATCAATTAAATAATTATTAATTAATTTGATAATCATTAACTATTTAATTTTAAAATTATTAATGATTTTAATAGTCATTTTATTTATTTATTTATTCTTATTGTCTTTCCTAACGGTCTTCCATAAGGCTCCGGCACTTCTACTGTTAGAAATTAAGCTCTGTATATTTTCCCCTTTTTTCCTACTAATTTTATCGCATGGAAACAGGGAGGGACGTGGTGTATACTTTTTCTGAAGAGACGACTTTAATGATAGACATCGAGAATATTCTTTTATCAATTTCAGTAATATTCTTTGTACTTAAAAAATACTACCATGTTTGTGCTTACATTTTACATAGTTGTGCTAAATCAAACGTGTCTAAATTATATGCTGAAAAATCTGGTAGAGACATGAGAGTAAATATCGTAAGCGAAATGATTTTTTCGCCAAATAGGTAATTTATCGCCAAGAAAGAAGCCTCTTACGTCTTTGAGGATTATTGATCTGTCGATTTTCTCGCTGCAGCTGTTTTGACTTGTAAACATTGCGACGACTAATTTCAAATAAGCTTAGATCATGCATCTAAATTTGTTCCCGTTTCTTGTATTATCCTCGTTTCGTCTTTTGCATTTAACCAGAATACATAATTTACTTGCCTTTTTTTTTTTTTTTTTTTTCCTTAAAAATGCATGAGTAGAAGAGTAAAAAATCAAAGTATTAAATACTTTGTTGAAATTACATAAGGATTTTAATTGCGGTTTGCCAATAAACTATGCAGTTTTGCATTCTGCTTAATGAAATCCACATCGCATGTAAGTATAGCAGACTGAAAATTGCTGCTATATTATTATTTTGTGGTTTTGAATGTATTTTATGAAGTTATTTATATATTCTTCCCTCCTTCCCCCCCTTTCTTTCTTAGTTTTCGTAGAATCGGTGTCAGCAGCTTAAAAGACCTGCAGACAATCAGCGTTTTTGATCTAAAGTCAAAGTTGAGTTGTGGGCAGTTCAACATATGGACAAAGGCCAGTCATTCCCTTCCATTTTCAGATGATGAGTATAATAACCTAGTAGAAAACCTGTGGACTGAAATTGAAAAGCAAGAAAAGGAGTCATGGACTACAGGTATGTTAGATTTTCCTTATGATATTTTATATGACCCTTCTTCCCAGTTTAATTTACTGCATTGGAGAAAGGAGTTTGTTTGCAGTAAGTTTTATTTTTGTCATTAATACCAGCAATGATGTGTTGAAATATAGACCCATAAATTGTGTGTTAATTATTTCAACAATTCAGCTACTGAAAGCATGTTAATTTCACTTAGAACTGTTATTTAATTCTTTAATTTTCTAGAGAAATTTTTTCATAATGGTGTTAACAAATAAATTTCCATTTAAATTTAATCTTTTTATTTAAAGCAGAGGAGCAAAGAGACATTTTAAAATTAATTCAAATTCTTCAAATATCAGGAAATATTTAAAATTGCAACATATAAATCATTTAGTATTCAAAATGGTTAATTTTAAGAGAACATTTTTTGTTCATTATTGATATTTTTTAATTCCAGGATTTTTTTTTTCTGTTATTTCCTCCTCTGAGGAAAATATAATTAATAATATCTATAAGCTCATTATTACAATGGATGGGAAGACTTTTTTTTACCCCTGTTATTTAATATTTGTTTAATTAATTAATGCATTAAAATTTTCACAGTTTATTTTATTTCTTACTTATTTATTATGTCAGATCATTTTTCTTATGTAACTGTTATAATGCTTTCATCATCATTTTAATATACAAAAGTATTATTTATATATTAAATTAGTAGATGTACATTATTATAAATTGACAGTTCAGTGTAATTTAAACTGAACATGCTTACACTGCATTAAAAATTAAAAGGCTGTATCAGCTTTTATGAGCTTTATGCTTATGCTTTTAGGGCCGTAAGAACCAATGTGAGACTTCAGGTTCATCTGGTAAGATTGCAGGATATTCACTAAAGCTGTAGCATAATTTTCTTTCTTTAAATGTGTATTCTAAATGCAATTTAAGCATGTTCTGTATGAAATATTTTGCATTGATAATGAATGTAGCTTTTCAAAAATTGATCCCCTTTGAAAAAAATGAAAGCTTGTATTAGTTTTCTTGATATATATATATATATATATATTTAGGAGTTTTTAGAATTTTTAGTCCAAAGGGCATTAGCCCAGAAGAGCTATTAATTTCGTTTTGGCATTTTGTGGCATTTCACTTTTCAAATTGTTGCCACCAAATATTGGAGCCCTGCATTATATTTAAAGAAATTAAATAATGAAGAATCTGCATGAATGTATGTCTTCTTCTCACAGTGTGAAAAAATAATGGTACCTAGAGACAAAAAATTTTGAATAACGTAGTCCTCCTTTCAAATGTGGGCATCTGGAAGCCCGAATTTGCAATTTGTTTTATTATCTATTTCATATTTTAGAAAACATTAAAGAATTTTTTATTAACTAACTCGACTATTTCAAAGTGAGCAATGGCATCACTGTAAGCAGGGGGCGGGCATTTTTATCGCCAGTACGTGTGATTGTGAACTTTTCAATTAAGCAAAAATTTACATCTGATATTTAAAGAAATTGAAATTTAGGAAATAAAAAGCGATTGATTGTTTGAAATACTTCGAAATTTTTGTGTCGTTTCACTTTCTGCCTTGGTTCACTTTTCAAACTGTTGCCACTAAATATTATCGCCATGTATTATATTTAAAGAAACTAAATAATGAAGAATCTGCATGAATACATGAATGTTTCTCGCATTGGGAAAAAACAACGGTATCTAGAGCCATCAAATTTTGAATAAACTTAGTCCTACAGCCGAACATTGGCACTTGGAAGTCTGAATTTTGAATTTCGAATTTGTTTTATTATCTATTTCAGATTTTGTAAAACTTTAACGAATTTTTGATTAACAAACTCGACAATTTCAAAGCGAGCCATGGCAACACTGTACGGCAAATAGCACTTTCGTCTCCAACGCGCGAGACTGTCTTTCGAAAATTCTAAAGATATACTGCTTTTAAATTATTTTGTGATATTGCTGTTGAATTGAATTTTATGGTTTAAGTGCAAAGCGCATGATATTGAATAAATAAAGATAACACACAAAATGTTATAAAAAATTGCCCTTTGGGTGTAATATAAAATCTGAAAGATTTAAGATTTTTATTTATTTATTTATTTATGTTTACTTTTGATTAGATCAGTAAGAAATAAGTGAGAAGCATAATTTTAATTTTTCATCACAGAAATATGTGTCTTTCCTCGCAAATTTTATTTTATTGCCTTTAGAAATTTTTGCTAATTTTTAGTATTTTCATTTATTTTTAAATACCTCAGTAAAAACGTAATTTTGGTAAAGACTCATTTCAGAAATGTGCTTCTTCCCTTTAAATTTATTCTTGCTTTCTGTTACATATAAATGAGTTTATACATATGTTATTACTGTTTTGGTATTTTGGTTGAAAAATGGTATTTATTCTATAATTTAAAAAAATGTTTCATTTAATTAAAACTTAAAATATTTTTAATTTTTGAAATTCATGCTAACTTTTATTTATTTATTTTTTCTAGCTGGCATGTTTATTTGGTCACTCTTTGTATCTGTTATGTTTGGCATGGTAATAACCATGTCCCAGCCTGCATTAGGGCATAATTATGGGAATCCTTCAAAGCATGGTTTTTTATCGTATGTGACTGGAAGATACCTCTCTCCTTTAAAATGTAAAGTGGTTTTTGACTGGTCAGAGCCTCAGGTTGTAGGAAACACCATGAGCTTTACTGTTAAAGTAAGATTATTTAACACCTTTCTTTGGACATTGTGTAAATTTATAATGTAGACATTTATTTCAAATACATAAGTATTTATTTCAAAATTTTTATCTTCTATCTTTCATCTATATGTACTTACATAGTTAGTACAGATAGCTAATATCTAAAGTTACAAAAACATCACTTTTATTGCTCAACTTCAGTTTACAAATGATATGTAATGTGTTTTTTCCCCCTTCTTACGTTAAATGCAGATGCAGTTGGTTCAAATGGAATATAAACTTTTAAGTAAATTGTGCAAGCATATTTAAATTAGTTCAATTTTAGACATTTAATATATGAAGCTGTATAAGCATTCAATAAATCTGAATACATTAAATATTTAAGATAAATTTTAGTGATGTTACAAAGAATTTGAATTTTTTATAAACCTTTGATTTGCAAGCTGTCACACTTTACTTAAAGGGTGTCTGCTCTTTGCAAGTTTGCTTTTTCATCTAAAAGGTCATTCTGAAAAGAACTGATAAATTTGGAAGATAGAATTTCAGTTAGAATAGCTATACACTTGTCTCTTGTACATCTAGATTTAGTGACTAAATATTAAATATTCAAATAATTAAGAAAAAGGGAACTCGTGTGAAAGGCAATGATGAATCAAAAGTATTTTATGTATTTGTTATTGCTTCTGATTTAGTATTCAGAAATTCCATGCAAATTATCACAGATGAATGTAAATTGTACTGCTGACTGCAGTTTTGTTAGAACTTGGTCTAATTTCATTAAAGCAATGTTGTTGCTGCTAACCACTTACAAAGAAGTTATAGCTTTATGCATGATTGCTAAGAGTACTTAGTTGAATAGAAGAGAGGTGTAAGGCTCAGAAGAGGTTTTTCCATGCATCTGACAGAAACATATTAGAGGTTGCATCTGGGGATTTATTTATGAAACTGGAAGCCTGAGGCAAAAGATTTTACAGAAGCTCCCTTCTAATTTTTATTGAACTTAATAGATAACACTGATGCGAATTTTATGAAGTACCCAATGGAAAAAAACTAAAATTCAGCATGTTTTTCTGCTAAAGTTATTTAAACAAAACATTTACTTCAGTTTTTTATACATTTCATTTTTATGTCTTCAGTGTATTTTGTGTTGTATAAATAATAAGTTTATACGTTCTAAATCACAGACTTTTCTTATTTGGGGAGGAGGGGGAACTTAAAAAATCTTCAGCGATTTTGTTATAAGCTAACCTTATTTTAATATGATAGATAATATCAGATTTATGCAACTAAGTTTGTTTATTAATTTAAATATCATTGTATTGCTAAAATGTAGAATGTAAATGTAGATTTTAATTTCTTTTTTTCATGAAAGAACCTGCTATTAATACCCTTCCTTATCGGAGAAGAGAAACTTATCATTTCCAGTATTAAGCATGACAACTACTAAAATTTCTTAAATGATTGTTAGTTGAATTTGTATATAATAATAATAATTAGTCACTAACTACAAAATGAAATTAATGATATTAAATTATTTTTCTTTGAAATATTTTTGGCAACAGAACAATTTATTCCCCATAACCTAATTTGGATGTTATGTCCTGTCCTACTGATAATACATTCAGAGAGGAAACAAATTTAGAAGCTGTGATTAGAGTACCTAAAGGTATCTCCAGTAAAAATTTATGTACAGGCATTGGTACAAGTATTTTTAATGCTGTTTTTACATTAGCATTAGTTAGCATTAGCAATAGTTTCTATTGGACCAGGCTTTGTAATTTTTCTTAACATCTGACCTAATGACTTTTTTTTTTTTTTTTTTTTTTAAAAAAAAAAAAAAAAAAAATAATAATAATAAATAAAAGTTAACTCCACAGGAAATATCAGATTAAACAGATTTTTAAGTCTCCTAAAAGTAGAGCACTAGGACATGATCCCATGTTCTCCGTTTTCCTCTGCATAAATATGAGGTCTTTCTGCATAATTCATAGTGTTGCTATAGAAAAAAATTCAAAAGCTTCTACAAAATTCAAACTGAAGAATGTGATGTAATGTTTACTCCATTAAGCATTCAAATTTTTGCATATTTTACTATCGTTTTTGTTGTAAATATGAATAATAAAAGTAATGTTTTGGTGAAGTTGGACTGCTTTTCATCTAATCTTAATCAGTATTTGATTTTATATTTATTTATTCTTAATTTTTATGTTGAATTTCTTAATTAGTTTATTGTTGTAATCAATGATGAGAAAATTTTAACAAAAAACTCCCATTTTATTCAATAAAAAAGTGTCAAATTCTAACAAAATATTTTATTTT
>KK117082.1:62912-88135 GCA_000611955.2 Stegodyphus mimosarum | reverse complement strand
ATAAATTTTTAAAAAATCATCAAATAACAGATATGATAATTCCTTCATGGTACCATTCATCAATGCCAGGTCTTTTAGAAATTCAAAATTTTGCAGATGGTTTAAAAAACCTTATATTTATCTTTCAATGCAAAATGCTTGTATAAAGCTAGATAATTCTTCCACATTTCAAAATTGTTCCATAAACTACATGTTATCTTTTTGGTATACATGGCTGATATTTAAAATCTTCATGCTCCCAGTCTCATATTATTCTCACTCATTTGGGAGACTGATGATAACAAGCATTAATTTATCAAGATATATTTCAAAAGGATTCATTTAAATATGATTTTGATTGGGTCTTCTTATGTTAATTGTAACTAATGAACTGTGAAATATGCAGTGATAAATTACAGTATTAAAAAATGTTTCTTCAAGTTTGATTCCAACTATTTTTCTTTCTTCCATCACAGTAGCTTCATCACAACGATTAAATGTGATTAAGTGATTTCTCAAATCATTGTCAGAAAATTGGTATGAATATAAACCATACATTCAGTAATAATATATTCTAGCTTTAAACAAAAAAGAACAAGTAGCTTGTAGATTAGATACAAATTTAACAAAGGGTTTGGATTAATCAACCCCTGCAAACCCTCTTTAAGGTGACTGCTGGATATACTTCATAAAGTTATTTTCCTCATATTATCCTACTTCTCTTACATTAGAATAATAAAAGTTAATATTATGTTCTATGTGCTTATATTTTTTATATTTTCTTCCAGTTTTTCCAAAGAAATGGCCAAGCGTATCCCATTTGCAATGAAGATAACATTCTTATTGAAGTCACTCAGGGAGTTCACAAGATTGCTTGTAGCATAGAACTTGGGGGACCACAAATCTGTGATGCAAATAAAGCAAAAGTTCAGTTCACTGTGCGTCGAGCAGGGGAATATCGTATATGTGTTTTAGTTGGCATGACTCATATCAGAGGAAGTCCATTTACTAAAACATTCTTACCTGGTACAAATTTCATATTTTTATGACTATTTGGTTATATTCTCCATCATCTGTCATTTCCACATTTTCTCAGGATCTTTATATGAGATGTATATAACAGTAAGCATTGCTTACATTGCTATTTAAAAAATACAAATTTGTAAAAGAATTAACTGATAGAATTTATGGATCAATATGTATATATAAATGAAGTGTAGATGTTAAATAATTTTGCTTTGTCTTTCCTTAACATCACTTGCAATTTCTCGATATATTTTTTATGAATTGCAAGTTAACATGTGTTCAATAGATTAGAAACTGTGGTGTTTTAAATGTTTTTTGTGAATTAAGTCTAAAAGGAAATTTATAGAAAAAACATATTTTTCTTTGACTTTAGGGAGGGAGGGCCATCAAGAGGATAAGCCTGTATATTTTCATTTATAAACTTGCATGTTAAAGCAAAGTAGTCTGAAATTGTAGCATTTATATACTAGACTATTCTTTATTGGCCATATTTATGATGTAAAAATATATTGTTGTTAAACATAATTTTTCATTTCATTAAAATTGTAACATACGTACATGCATATTGTGCTAGTAAGCCGGTATCTATCATCAAACTATCGCTTCAAGAATCGTCATCGTTTCGTCCAAGCCCTTGGTGGCAGTTGTTGGACAGGTTTCTGCCTCTTCGCTGCTGGGAGTTCAAGGGTGAAGGTCGGGCTTCGGCCTGGCTCTTCACCGACTGTCTCTTCACCTACCACCTCGCTTCTTGATGCACGTTTAACTTTCCTGAAAAGTCCGATGATATGTTTCCTGATTTATAGAAAGCCAACTGTAGTTTTTTTTATTGAATATATTCATTCTACATGCAGTTTCTGAAAATTCATCCAGCATGGAATGATATTTTTTAAGCAAGAATCATGAACGATCTCATTGTGCAATTTAAGACTCATCCATTGTCTATCGCCACGTGGTGCACTGCTCAAAATTAATTCACTGGTAGAAGCCTCAAAATCAGAAGAAATTTCAAGATAAGTTTATTGCTGCTCTACATATATTTTCGATACAAAGGTTTTTGTGATTTATAGAAAGCGATGCAAATCGATTTGCTCTCCAAGTGTATCGTTAAACGAATGGACGTTCTGCATTTACAGTAGGACTATAGTTATGATCTGATTATTTAATTTTCTTGTTTTATTTGAGTGAGTTCAGCAGTAAAATTTTTGATATGAAAAATAAATAGAGTAAATTGTAGATGATTAACTTGTATTTTCTTCTTCAACCATCACAACGTCTGGGGTAAGTACTTTATTTTGCTATCCTCTGTAGGTCACATATTTTATCCCTATCATTTGGGTTATTGCGGAAACAACGTGATGTGCTCTTAATCACATGTCTTAATCCTATACTGGGTAGTTGGATTTCTTCATTCTTATTCGCGGTTCATCGCTGATAAAATTAATATTCAAAATTTTGGTTATCACTTGTACACCAGAATAATTATAATTAATATTTCTCATAACCTACAGAAATTAACACAATTTTAATTACATAAGAAATTAAAATATATTTAAGATTTTTACTATATATAAAATATTTTTCACTACACATATATATAATTTGGTTTTTCACTCTGCCTTGATATGAAAATCTATTTCTACCATAATCGTTTTAAAGGTTTTTGAAATTATTATTTTATTTTTACATACTTTCATTTTTAATTTGGATTCTGAAAGGGGTAGACACTATGTAGTTACATAAAATATGCTTTGGATTAAGTAGCAAATAAGAACAGGAAATACAATTTTTTTATTATTATTATTTGTGCTGTAGCAGAAAGGTAATAGTAGAATTCTAGTTGCTTTGCAAATAATATTAAATTTTAGTTTTTTTTTTTTTTTTTTAAAGCATGTGGAAATGGCAACTGCTGCATTTGTTAGATTATCTTCTAGAGTAAAATTCTATGAAAGATAATGTAGTAATGTTCCAGAATAAATTGTTTCAGTGTCATAAAACTGATTGTTAGATGTTTAGATGCGTGTATTGTGCTATAGGATGCCAATGATAACATGTTCAGTTAGAACACTTATTTATTTTTAATACTTTTCTTAGGTCCACCAGACCCACTTAAGACTTGTTTTGTCCATCATTGTTCCACAGTAGTTGGAAGTGAAGATATACCTACTCAGCTTTTCATTGAACCTAGAGATCGATATGGTAACCATTGCACAGTTGATAGTCAGTGTGATCCGAGTAATGAATATAGTGTTGATATCATTGAAGTAAGTGTATATGTATTTTATAGTTAAATATTTTTTGCATTCATTGGACGAGGATCTTGAATTGCTGAACATATGTATTGTTATGAATTTTATGCGTATGTAAATAATTTTAGTGAAGTTATGTTTAAAATTGTAGTATCTTTTGTATAATATAGCACAAAAAGTCTGTAAAGAGCAAAGTTCTGCCAGAAAAGTAAGATTATGAAGATAAATTTATTTAACATTGATGTAAATGGATATCTCACTAAATTGGTGAGATATTGTCAAGCTGGTGATGATTTTTGCAGCTAATTTTGTCACTGGGTGACCATTTGGAAACATTTTGGCCCAGTTCCTATATAAATATAATTGGTACAATAATTGAATAACTGTAATTAATCCCTACTTGTAACTATAACCGTATCTGGCCCTTGTACATAACTTTAACCATATATGCTTTTCCAATAATTTCAAAAAGGGGAGTGTACTGGAAATTTCCATTCAGACAGGATTAAACTATATCAGGCAGGAGAGAACATCTGTTCTCAGTTTTGAGAGATCTCCATGAGAGCTTCACCTTTTAGATGTGCTGTGTTTAACATTCTTAGTAGTTTGAAGTGTAATTACTAATTTTACTTTGTTATGATGTGAAGAGTTGTACGAGTATTTTGTGGAATGTTCCAGAAATATAAAATGTTTCTTTGGGGAAAACAAATTTTATCAAGCTATCATCATTTCTTTCTGCATTCAATAAATTGTGAACTTGTACACACCTAACAATGTGGTTTTATGACAAAAATTACGTGTTAAAAATATTAAGTTTAATTATTTTATTATATTTTTTCTAATCATTATTAAATATAATTTAATACATCATTATAAATTAGCTGAATAACACTAACTGTATGTGTATTTTATATTTTAAAGAATTTAAGATTTTCTATTTTTGTTTACCTAAAATTTTGTTTCAATGCATATTTTCAGAAAGCCTTCTTTTATTTTCAGTTGTATGTGGTATATGTTGTATTTTAATACTCAGAATTTTTTGATTCAGACTATTGAGCTAATTAGATTATATTTATTCCTTTTTACTATTCTTCTAAATGTTATAAGGCTTAATGTTCACCATTCAATAACTTACATTATACCTATTTGTTTGCATTAAACTGGTTAATTCTTGATATTAAAAAGATACAGATTAAGGAATTATTAAGATTAAATTTTGTGAAATTATAGCAAATGAGCATTTTATTTATGTATTTATTTTATGTATCATCATAGTTTAAAAAATGTTTTCTTTTGTAGGTCACTTCGAGTAGACCCATACCAGATTCTTTTCGATGGGAATGTTATCCATTAGTTTCTCGTTTGGCATTAGTGCTAAAATTTCCAAAAGAAGGCTGCTATCGTGCAACTGTTTCTTATAAAGGGCAGACTATTCAAAATGGAGATTTTCATGTAATTGTTTTAAATAGTGAGTGATATTTAATGTTCATTCTGGGAATTTTTTTTTTTAAACTTTGTCATGTGCTTATACGTAATTATCAATTCCCCCTTCCATCTCTTTTCTTTTCTTTTGAATTGCTAATAAGCTTTGAGATTGTGATGCTGTAAATTTTGGGATTGTATATGTTACTAATAAAGTGCAAAAGTCGTTAATGTGCACATTACCTAGCTAAGTGACAGGTTAACTCCATTAAAGTGCAAAATCAAAAGTTTTCCACATTTTACCTAGGTAATGTGCACATTAATGGCTTCCATATCATTAAAGTTCAAAAGTTTGTTTCTCTCATTTCCTTTCCCTCTTCCTGCACTCTGTACCACTCCACTAGGCACTTTCTCATCTGCATATTGCCTACTAGATGCTCGTTAAACTGAAAATAAGATCTTTGCTGGAACAACAGCAATATAACTGTATGCTTAATTAACATAATGTTATTTATTTATTTTTCGATATCTAAAAATTAAAGTTAATGCAATCAAACAGTCAACAAATTAGTTGATAGAATCAATCATCAATCAATTAAAAAAAAGTATAATTCAAAGAATAAAACAGTTTGAAGAATTGTTACCATTAAGAAAATGAATTTATAAAACGTATGATAAAATTATGCTCACTTATTAGTGCAATCTAAAGACTGGTGGCACTTTGAATTACATAGCAGCTGGATTTTGTGACAAGCGCACCTCTTTGTGGTATATTTAGATCTGGAGCTTCAGAAAAAGGAACCCCTTCCTGATCAACAATTTCAAAGTGGCAGCTGTTTTTAGCATACAGAAAAGTTACCGCTGCTGTTCCAGCAACATTTCTGTAGTGACTAGTAGGTAATGTGCAGTTTACCTAGGTAATTTGAGAAATGAAACAATTTTCCCCACTTGAATGGATCACCCTAGTTAATCTACAGAAGAACTGATTTCCACACTTTAGCCTTAACATGTATATTGTTTGCAGTGTATTTAAAAAATAATCATATTTTTTTTTTAATTAGAAGAAGAAGCTTTTATGGTACAAAAAAATGTTGCTAAGAAGAATAAATGCTATGAGGTTAAATTACTCGCCATCAATGGAGAAAGAAATCAAAAACCAAAAAAAGTGTACTGTTACATATCACCAAAGGTAAGGCATTTTTGGAAATTCTGAAACTGAATTTATCTTACCTTATAGCATATTTAAAAGATAATTATGTTGTTAAAGCATTATTTTTAATCTCTCTTTATTTCCTGTAGCAACTTACGTTGAAGGAATACATGTGGAAATTTTTTCCTAAACATCTTATTACATTTCGCCTTTGCCCTTCAACAAAGGTAAGTAGTGTTTTATAAGTTTAATATAGCACATATTTTGTAAATATGGCATTTATATAAAAAGTGGACATATGTTGTTCATATGTATATACATACATTTTAAGTTTCCTCTTGATAGTGATAATTCAGAACTGCTATTTTAATAACTAGGAGTTACTTGTTGGTTTTACCAGAAAACAAAGCACCAAGAGGAAAATGCTGCCAAGTTTAGGAGCACCACATACAGCTCACAAAAGTGCTTTTAAGTAATTAATTTTTAATGAAAAAAAAGACAGTAAAAAATTTATATCAAAAGTGCAAATTCCAACTATGATAAACTCGGCCAGATATGACTGAAGATGCTGGCAAGCCACACCACACTGTGTTTCCCACTCAGTTTTTCAATATTTTGTGTGTAAGTGCCTGTTTCTGGAACCAAAAGTTGTAGATGCAGTTTCTTTTTCTGTGTGTTTCCACATTGCATCTCCATATGGCTTCTGCAGTGGTGTATAACTTCATTTCATATCCATTTTGATATATTTGTTTGGAGAGTAAAATACCCTCTTCCTGAAAAAAAAAAAAAAAATAAGAGTTTCATTTTCACCGGATGGTAAGCTGAAAATTTTATCATTTTGAGTCTGAAGAAAAAGATGCTATTTTCTGTGCAGGAAAGAAAAATGGTTACACAATTCTTAATTCAGTTTTGGGTTAAATTTTTAACTGAGGACGATGCAAGTTTGCTTTACATTCATGAAGACATGAACTGAAGAAGATTCTCAAATTCGTACTTAAAGCCCATGTGAAAGTGTTATTATGAAAGACCAGAATGTAAAAAAAAAATTATGTAGTTTTGGCTGTGGTTTGGGTTTTGCAATATCATTTGGTGAGAAATTCAAGCTTGGTTAACCGTTTTTGCAACAGGCACCTCAGTTGCCAAACTGCTATCTGGGGACAGTGCAGTAACAAAATGCATTGTCTTTTGGGGAAGGATAATATGCACTGCTAAGCCTAACTTTGGAAAAAATTCACATGAATTAAATTTGTGATTCAAATACTCCAATTTTTGGCATATGAGAATAACACTCAAGTAGCTGTCAAAAAATTTGAAAATTTTATCATCATATTTTTCTTGCCATTTAAAGTATAAAAATTGTTTTGTTATGCAAATCACAAAATATTTACCTCAATGCCAGCCAAATTTGAAGAGGAATGAGTAAAACCTCTAAAACAATAAAACATATTCCCATCTAAAAAAAAATTTTTTTTAAGTATCCAAAAGCATTGAAATCATTTCGATGTGTGTTTATATCAGCTGACACAGTTAATAATCAGCTCTGTTTATTTACATTGCTCAATCCACAGTTTCTGCTTTAATTCTGAAACAAAATACCAGAAATAAAAATATATATATATTGCAATGGAATGAAGGAATACATCTAGTGGCAAAAAAAATACTAATTAAACTATACTTTTCTGTTATCAACCTGACACACATTTTGGCAGTGCTGTTGTAATTTTATGCTGGGGGACCATCAATGTCTATGTTCTTTGATTTTAGGTGGATGCACTGCAGTCCACCATTGACTGTTTGGGCTTATACCTAGACTATGGGAAACAAAAATTGTCCCACTAGGCTGACTAATGGGGTAGTCCTTCTTGGATCGCCTCGTGGAGTTGGGGCAATTAACCATGTAAGGCGGGCTCAAGTTAACGAGGTCCAGTTGCCTATTCTTTCTAGTGCACTGTAATTATGTATGTGTGTATTTAATTATTCTTGTTTATATATGTGCACAAATGCACACATAGTCCTCAGATGGTGCTGTCATTAGCTTTTGCCATATGTTTGGATCACAGGATCCAAAAAAAAAAAGGGCAGGACAATAATGGAAAAGTACCAATTAAACATTCCATCTAAAAGTTCATTTGTGGTCACCCGTCCCAAGAGCCAGTTTAAACAGCGTTCATATATAACACTGTGAGGTATAGTTGGCAGTTGATGCACATAACATATGGCTTATCACTGCTTACAGGTATAACTGATAAGTATTAACTAAACTGGGAGTATTTCAATGATAAATTATAGTAGTTGTTGATAGCAAGTTTTAGCATGTAAATTATTTTTAGCTTGCAATGTTTAATGCATAAATGTTTGTACATTATTTTTTGTATTATTTACGATCTGTAATAAATTTAAAAAAATATCATATTTAAGAATAGAAAGAGGAAATGACTAATTTTTTTAACTTGTTAGTAGCCCAGAATAAATACTGATGCTTTCTGATTATCCATACATGTGTTTCAACATTCAGTAGAATTTTTACATTTTGGGCATATTTGCAGGTACATTCATGACAGCAGCCAATCCAAACATATGAATACTACACATATGTTTCAGTAAATGTGGATTTACATGCTTTATATTTAGCATCATTTCACTAATCAGTGTTTTTCCCATATAATTTCTTATTTCTAATAAAATGCTTGTGTGTATAATTATTTATGAATATAACAATACCTCTGATCCATATAGATAGCCAGACAAATATTTTTCATCAATCAGAAAGTGGCCAGTGAAGTGCAGATAATCAGAAAGTACCAAGAAGCCTTTAGAAGTTATTATAAATTTTAGTTAAAATTTCATCTTACATACATATATATATATGGGTTATTGCTTTACACATGACACTGATTAGTTTGCTTTAATAAGGAAGTACTAACATTAGTCAGGAAATTAATGAAGGATAACCTGATGAAATATGTATCTTGGCACTTGAGTGGGTATCTTCCAGAAAAATAGAATGCTAACATCAAAATAGATAAATTGGGTATCAATGTTACATTGCTTCTGAAGAACCTGATAGATAATGTGCTTCCTGATCAATAAAAATTGTTAGTAAATTAAATTCTATTGTAATAAAAATGCTCCTCAGGTAATTTAATGTTTTATTTTATTTATGTGAATTGTGCCAGTGACTGAGTCATTAAGTTTCCAGTTTCCTCAGCCAGTTTTCTTCAGAATGTCCTCTATTAAAGTATCCCTTCTGTTAGGCAGATAGCCTTCATACCTTTGTCATATTCATGTAGCCTAAAAAAAAAAACCTAGCATTATTAATGTGACTTTTGCAGAATTTCCTCCCCGTTTGTAAAATTAAGACATGTACCTTAGAACTGTGTTTATGCACTGTATTATAATTTCAAAGAATGCTACTATAGAAAAAAGATTGCTAACACTTAAATTTTTTTTTTTTTTGAGAATTACAGTGAGGATGGAATTAATATTTTTTCCATGTACAGTGGTGGCCAAAATTGTGGACACTTTTGGAAATTTTTATGTTTTTGAACTTTGTATGCTTATAGAAAACGTTACGTTTCACAAAATGCAAACCTGTACATATCATTCTAAAGAGAATTTATTACTGAATTCAGTACAAAATAAAAAATTCAATTATTTGCAATACAAAAAAAATTAAACGATAATCGTTATCGATATACATTAGATAGCGATGATTGCAGTGAGTTAGCAGTGCTTAGTAGAGTACCCTTTATTTTTTATTACAGCTTCACATCGACGTTTTATTCAACTGACAAGAGTTTAAGCTCTTCTTTCGTTATTACATGATGCCAGAAAACAATTATAGCCTCAATTAGTTCCTTTTTATTTGATGGGCGCCTCATTCGGACAAGAGTTTTCAAACGGTGCCACAAATTTTTGATAGGATTGACTTTAGGACTGTTTCCTGGCGATGACTCCACTCTTTCGATATTTTAGCCGTGTGGCAAGGGGCAGAATCCTGCTGAAAAATAAACGAAGCATTGTTGCGAAAGAGATCTCTGATGGAAGGTAGAAGTTTTGGTTCTAGAATAGTGTCAATGTATTTTCTGGCATTCAGTGTCCCGTCGATGACATGAAGGCGACCAATACCATCTGCTGACATGCATGACCAAATCATAACACTAACTGGGTTCTTCACAGTTGCTTGAATGCAGTCAGGATGTAGCTCTTCTCCTATTCAACGTCTTACACATTTTCGTCCATCACTACCGAATAACGATATCTTAGTTTCATCACTCCATATAACTTGTGACCACTGATCATCAGTCCAATTAATGTGTACCTTTGCCCACTGTAGTCTTTTTTTCGTTGCTGAAAATGAAGATAAGGATTTTTTCGTGGAATTCTACCTCTCAGTCCAACATCTGTTAATCTTCTCCTGATTGTTCTTGAACTGACAGAAACACCAGCATCATTCAGATCACTTCTTATGGCCGCTGATGACAATTTTCTCTCTTGGAGACATAGTCTTTTTATTCTTCTGTCATCAATAGATCTGGTGCATCTTTTTTGGCCTTTTCCTTCCTTGTTTTTTCTTGTTTTTTATTGAATTTGTCTCCTGATATCGTAAACAAAACTTTCGGACTCCAGATGTATTCACTGAACCACCTACCTGTCTTGCAATTTCAGCATAGGAAAGACCACTTTCTAGTAACACAATAATATTACATCTCTTTCTAGGTGTCCAGTCTACACTTTTATTTGATGTCATTGCTTCTTGACTAAATATTAAAATTTTTTACAAAAATTCCTACTTGTAATTGCAGTGTATAAGAAACAGGTCCTCCTTCTACAGAACAAAGCAGAATAATGAATTGTTTCAAGTGTAAACATAATGTCAGCTTCTACTGGCAGTTAGTAATATTTAATTGGTTCTCAGAACAAGAACATTGATTGGCCAGGAAAGCTAGACATTACAAACCACTTCATAACTGTGTTTTTTATTTATATTAAAGTACATATAACTTTTTTTGTATTGCAAATAATTGAATTTTGTGTTTTGTATTGAATTCAGTAATAAATTCTCTTTAAAATGATATTACAAGTTTGCATTTTGCGAAACATAACATTTTCTATAAGCATACAAAGTTCAAAAACATAAAAATTTCCAAAAGTGTCCACAATTTTGGCCACCACTGTAATGCATAGGTTTGTAAGAGGTAACTAAATGTTTTGTTTAATTATTTAGTTCAAATTTCAAAGTAGTAGGAATTATCTGCAAGGCGAACCAGTTTTACTTATTGATGATGGTTGCCAGCAAGAAGTTGAGCTTATTTCACCTGACCGGAACATTATTGCAGCGACCTTCACACAATTTTTATTGAAGAATATAGGTAAAAAACTTTCTTGTGTAACTATATTTTTTTTAAGGAGCATTATTTTTGCATTTTTTAAAGCATGAAATTTATCTCACATTTGAATTCCTAATATTGCAGCCAACAACTTATGGATGTTTCTGATATTATTAATCAGAAGTTTAATCATATTTTATTAAATTATTGATGAATATGCAATAATTCAACATACATCCACAAGCCACTTTCTTGTGGGAAGTCTGTGATGAAGCATACCTAGCATGAATGAATAAGCATCAAATTAAAGGTGCTTGAATCCTGTTATAGTTTTAATTCTCACAGGAGATTTATATAATTATTTGTAATAAACAGTAGATGTGATAGCAGGGGGGGGGAGAACTCCTGCAAATTTGTAATAATTGATCCTAAATTTCTGTTTATATGTAAATACTTTGAGCCATTGTATCCTGTTTATAACCATTACAAATTTCCATTCTTAGTAAATTAATACTTTTAATTTAAACATTTATATTTCTTGCATGGTCAAGATTCAAAAACTGGATTAAAAATAATTGCTATAATTACGTTTTTATCCCCCTTTCCATATTTTAACAAATTTCACAGCCTGAAAATTGAGAGGGAAAAATCATTTTGTGCATATAACTTTGGGGGGGGGCAAGGAAGAACTTGCACAACTAAAATGAGTATGTAAATAGATGTGTTAACTATATTATTATTAGTTATTATCTTCCATACTATTTTTCATATTGTTATACATTTCAGTATTACGTAACTTAATACTTCACAAGGAATTTCTTGATTTAGGGATCTGTAAAAAGATCTGTTTTTTTGAAATTGTCATCAGTAATAAATTTACTCATCAGTAATAAAATTTGTTTTCTGTAACACGTAATCAGATATATTCAACTTCAAACTGTCTTATAGTTTTATCACCATTCTTTGTGGCATATTTAAATAGGTGTTTTTTAAATTCTGTGCTATAACCATTACTCCCAAAAGAATTTGAAGATACACTAACTTACTTGGACAGGCAGCAACATTTTCACAAACATTGCCTTGACTAATTTTGAACACTTCATCTGAAAATTGTTTAAAGTTCTCCACCATGGAATTGAGGCTTGGATGCTAAGATGAGTGTAAAATGTGTCGCCAGTGTCCATAATATTCTAAAAACTAGAGAAGAGGAAGAAAGACAGTATCAGTAACAGTTACTGTTTTGTTGTTCTGGGAGAAGGGAAGGTGCCCACTCTCACAAAATTGATGACTTCTTATCTTTCTATCTTTACAAAAAACATCCTGAAAAATGATTCTCCAGAGATCCTGAGAAGATTTTCCATGTCCACTCCATTTTTATAAACTTTCATGTAGGTAGTTCACTGTGAGTGGAATTTTGCCATTTATTTTTAGCCTACTTCCTGATAAGCTATGGAGTTTAAATTTTGTACACATATTATTGATCAAAGACTACAGTGTAAAGGGATATTTTCCAAAATTTGATTTAGATTTTTTTATTTAATGTTTAGTAAATTTTTTGGTTCATATCTTCATTTAACGAGCTAATTAAACATATCAGAATTTTACTGTTTGCACTATCAAATACAGCAGTAAAAAATCTTTTCAGTGAAACTTATATGAAAATAGTAACTTAATTTCTGAATGCTTGGCAAATTTTTGAAAATTGCTCAATGTTTAGACTATTTGACATTTATGATTTTAATATTTCAGTATCCAAAAACATATCGGATATAAAGTTTTAGAATTTTCACCATTTATAAAACAGTCAATTTACCTTCCTTTAAAACAAGAATGATAAATGTATATATATGTTTATTGAGCCTTTTTTTTTAATGTGTTTTAGTCTGAAGTGCCGTATGTCTTAGTATCATATGCTGAAGAAGGTAGCTGGCAAAAAAACATTTCTCGTGAAAAATTGTTTGCCATCTTAAGACATTTTATGACAAAATTTGTTTTCTTGGTATGCTTATTGACAAAAAAGCTTTTATTTAAAATAGTATGGTAGTTAATGCACAAAAAGGAGGAAAATAATTTATCATATAGTTTAATGATTTGTCATATAATAAAAGCTTCCGTCACCCATGATAAATTTGAAAGTTTTAAGCATTTTGCAATGCAATCAGATTAATAGATTTCATTAATAAGTTGCTCCATGCTTTTATTATTTGCAATATAAAATTGTAGATGAATTCTGTAAATAGAATTATTTAAAGTATTATTCCCTTTAAGTTATATGATAAATTATTTTTCTCCTTTTAGTGCATTAATTATCATATCCATTTTAAATAAAAGCTTACTGTATAAAATCTTTTATTTTTTTAATTGTATGTTATTGAGTTTTCATTGATCAATTTACTGATCTAGTTATTCTGTGGCATATGCTATTGTACTATTGTTTGTTTGCATGTAACCTACTGGACTAGGCTAGGACTAATTTTTTTCCTTTTTTACATATTTAATTTTTGATATTCTGTTGTCTGAAGCTACTTTTATCTATTTGTTTCCATGGGAGTAGATAATGGTACAGTCAAGGAATATGAAGTTTGTATGAATTAATTTTAAAATACATTTGCAAAGAATACAAATCTGAGAAATTTCAGAACTTAAGTTATTCTTGCAGGGTAGGAAGGACTGTGCAAGTATATTGAAAGTTTTTAAATCATGCTATGGAATAAATAAATATATTTCTTATGCCACTAAAATGCAAATAATCATATTTCAATGTAATTAATCATAGTCATGGTACTTGTTTTTAAATAGCAGAATTTTTTCCCACCTCTATATTGAAGAACAACACCTATTAAAAAAAAAGACAATATAAAATGAATATGCAAGATTTTTGGGTTTTTTTGGGGGGGGGTCGTTAAGAAACTGATGACTGTCTGAAACTGTTTTATAAGATGCATTATTTTTTTTAATTACTGTATTAATTTTCTAACACTATATATTTTTCTCAATTGAGGTTGAGTATTATAAAATTCATTTTAGAGTAAAATAATAAAGATTTATTTATTATAGAGAATAAACACCATTCTAAAATGAAATGAAAGTTGCTGTTATTCATTATAAGGGGTCAAAGTAGGTGTTTGTATCAAAATATCAAAATTTTGTATTCTTCAGAATTCCAAGCAAAAGTAAAATTTTTTATGTAATCCTAAAATATTTATAGTACTATTCAGTATTTATTACATGTACTTGAGTTCTGATCAAATATAATATCATTAATATTTAATATTTAATTTCTATACCAGGTGGCTCTGAAACATTCAAAGACAAGCAGGATTTTTTTTATCACGAAGTAAGAAAATATCATCAGAAGCATTTCCATGATAAGTTACCATTAAAAGTTTCAAGAGAATATATTCTAGAATCTGTGAGTTCTGATTCATTGGTTTTATATACTTATTTTAAAAATTATATATTGTTAAATGTTTATAAATTTAAATTTCTGTTTGCAGTCTATAAAAGAAACCAAGAGTTTTAGCGTAAGTGACTGGTGCAAGAACTTTGAAATTACATTTGTTGGTGAAGAAGGTAAGTTTTGTATCATCCAGTTTAACACAGAAGTGTAGAATGTAAATGATGTATAAATAATGATATACGAAGGCTTCAATATATTAGGTGTGAATTCATAAAACTACTTTTTAAAGAAATTAACAAAGTATAGTTTTCTACATACATTTCTTCTAATCAAATCAAAGAGAATATGCTGATGTAAAAATTTAAATTAGGCAAAAAAGCAGAGATTTAGAATAAAACTCGTATCAGTTTTGAAGACAATGAGACATGGGTTATTTTATGCCATTAGAAATAACTATAATAACCTTGTTCAAATAAATGCTTCCATCAGAAATAAGCATTAGAACATAGTTTGTTCAGGCTTTCGAAGAGATTAGAAAATAATATTCCAAGTGAAATTTATCTTGAATCTCTAACGTAATTTCTGAATTCTTGGTAGGGCAATTTTTCTAAAATATATTTATTCCTTTTTCCCCTCCTCCTGCAATATTTAAATCCAACATTGAAAAAGTATGTTGTTTACTGCAGTAAATCTCTGTTTTTATTTCATCCTCCTCCTTCTCATTATGCGACAAAGTGTCAACACTTCTAAAGTTTATATGTATAGAGAGAGAAAGAAAAAGCTTTACATATTAAATAAATAAATATATGTATATATAAATATATTAAATATGCTGCTGTAAAGGTGCACATAAATTTAAGATTTATTATGTTTAAGAAATATAAATAATCATGTAGAGCAATGTTAACAAGACAAGTATTTGTATTGATTTCACTGTCCTTACATGATATACTTTGATGCCATTGAAATCTGCTGGTCTGAATAATCTTCCCTCAGTTTTTAGATCATAAAACTGACCCTTACCCAATATAAGACAACATTGATTAAAAATAAATTAAATTATTATCTACTGTTTTGAGGTGGAATGTTTCACTCTTCACAAATCATAAAATCTTTGCTTGGAGACCATTTCAACATCTTTACCAGAAATGGTAACATCATGTATTTCTTTTATGTTCTACTAAGAGGTTGTAATTTTCTTTGATTGCAGTAGTTTTCTTCCCACCCCTTTCTATGAAAGAACAGTATTTAAAAAAAAAGTAGTTAAAGTGATGATGGAGAAAATATTGTCAGCTTGTTTCATTTCTAATAATGCGTAAAGGCAAAAATTGTACTGATTCTTAATTTTGCTATGAATTTAATTTTCAAGATGTATATTATGTTTAATTAATTAATTGATGTGGTAATGTTTATTTAAGAAACCTTAATGCTTTGTATTCAGGTTTGGATTGGGGTGGTCTTAGAAAAGAATGGTTTGAGCTTGTTTGTTCATCCTTATTTGACCATGAAAATCTGCTCTTCCACACTTTCAAAAGTGATAAGCAAGGACTTGTAAGTAATTTATATCATTAATATAGTTTCAAATTAGTTGTCTTAACTTTCCATCTTAATAATTTTGATTTTTAAACTCATTGTGAAATCATGCTCATCATTGGAAGACTGGAAATGCAACTTTGGGTGTAAAGACATATTCTATGTTTAATTTGGTGTAATGTGATTTCCCTGTATTCTTTGAACTCTGTGTTACTGCATTTCTGTGATGTATATGGGAATAAAGTTGTTTCAAGTTAACTTCTGGTATTGAAAATATACAGGTAGAGATTATTTATTTTATAAAACAACAGAATGTATTTTGAAAACCAAAATGGGCAGAAATTGAGAGGACATATGTGGAATTATATTATTAGAAGTTATATAGTTATGTGTTATTAGAACTTATGTAGTTATGCGTAATTCTTAATCCAATTAGCGAAGCAGAGTGTTAATGCTGCAGTCCAGTTTTATTGCTATCAATTTGAATTGTACATAAGAGAAATCTTTTTACAGGGTTCAGGAATTCATTTATATTATATATCCTTATCTTATTAAAACTTCTTTTCCGTAAAGGATTGGTTCATAATAACACACCAAACAAGCCAAATGCATCAAATATGCTATCTGTTTCTAACTACAATGCTGTTACATTGCA
Organism: Stegodyphus mimosarum; assembly: GCA_000611955.2. Taxonomy (NCBI): domain Eukaryota; kingdom Metazoa; phylum Arthropoda; class Arachnida; order Araneae; family Eresidae; genus Stegodyphus; species Stegodyphus mimosarum. The sequence goes on along the minus strand of KK117082.1, from coordinate 71,394 downwards.
GTTCAATGTAATTGCTTGCTCATTTTTGTCATATAGAATCATAAAAGATTATTTTCTCTTGTGGTAACTTAGCATATTGTATATGAAATCATATCAACAAAATGTTGCCCTTTTACAAAGCATTATTTCCATATAAGCTATACTATTAAAATTTGTGCATGTCTGTTTGTTTGTGGCATTATCTCCTCCTGAATGGTGGGGAGTTGAGTTTTAAGAGATTTACCTCCGGATTCCAAAAATTCATGGGAAGCCATTTCGACCATTCTCATCTTTGCATGACTTTAATTAGCCTAGATATTAGTTAAAACTCTGAAAATGCTAATGAGTGGCAACAGTCTCACATGCTGGAGATAAAATCTGATTTATTTAGAAAAGTGTTCCCACTCCTCACTTTCAAATCATAAAGTTTGTTAATAAAAAATTTGTAACTTTTACGAAATATGAAATAGCACTGCTAGACATTAAATATGTTATTATTATATAAGGTCATGTTCTGGCTTTGAAGAAAATGCATGATTTCATGTTACTTCATTGTATGCCGAAAATATTTCGTTAATGTCAGCATTTTAAATAAATAGCTGCTGTTGGCAACTTTTTCTGTTTCATATTGAGATAATTTACATGATATGTTATTGCCACTTTAATTCTTTTATTAATATTGAAAAAAAGTTGTTATATTACATTAAATTTAAATCATGATGTCATATGTTTGCATAATAACCACTAGTGTCAAAAGTTTTCGTTTCCTGGTTTGGCAATAAAAAAATTATTTACGAATTGGTTGTTGCTTGGAAAGAATGAACTGTTTCATTCATACTGAAATATTTTTATGCATTTAATTTTCAGATGTACATAGAACTTACAAATTTTGCTTTGGTCGGAGCCCACTCATCTGGCAGGTTTGCCTGCTAATTCTACTATATTTTCTGTGAAACATTTAAATAGTATTATAATACTTCTTTTTTATTGCAAGTAACCAATAATTACATTTTATTAAAGCACATTAAAATTTATTTTCTATAATTCATGCATTTTGAGATAACTGATAATGAGAAAATTCCAGATTTCAGTTTTCTTGGATTTCATAGTATCAGACATTTATGAAGAGCTTTAGGTTTAGCAGAAGATTATGAAATTTGTTACTAAATTGCAAAATGTGGGCATCCCTCAAAAATCTGATGTATTAAATTGTACATAAGAGAAATCATTATACAGGGTTCAGGAATTCATTTATATTATATATCCTTATCTTATTAAAACTTCTTTTCCGTAAAGAATTGGTTCATGATAACACACCAACCATAATAGAGCATAATTGAAAAGTAAAAACTGTTTAAATGTAGACAATTAAAGTTTCCCCCCCCCCCTTTATAAATAATATAACAGATGGCATGACTCATTCTTAAGACGAAGCATCTGCTTTGGGTCCCGTGATGTGAGATTCGTAAAAATATAAATATTATTTTCTTACAGGTCATGTGACACAACGAATTTTAGTTGAGGACTTGGAAAGCTTGGCGTGAGCTATGTAACTAAAAACTCTCTTACTTTTTATTTCTTCTGTGTGTTAATTCATTGATGAATTAGTGTTTTTCGTACTTATGGTCTTCATTATTAGCCCCGAGATTCCTTAATAATGGATAAGAAGAAATATATGTGATGAGTGTTAAAAAATTCTGGCAGCTCAATTAAGGGCCGAAAGTCTCCATATAGATACTTCAAAACCCAAAGTGATGATAATGGACAGCCCATGGATGTATTAAAAATAAGTAAACTTTAATGTTTGATTATTTCTAATTGAGTAAATTTGAAACTAAGGGAAAAGTCAAAAATTGTGGTCACCTTGACCTAATTTCGTTTTCACTGATCATCCGGATCAAGTAAATATAAGAAGAATTATGGTCACAGTGGCCTAATTTCGTTTTTGCTGATTATCCGAATCAGTTAAATGTGTTGGATTTGAATTCTTTTAGACGAAGTGTGATCACCCTGATCATATTGCAGGAGTTCTGTTGCACACCAATTCCTTTGGTACCGAAAGATTTTGAAGTATTGCTGAAAATTCAAGTATTTGAAGTTTTAAGTAATTTTGAAGTATTGCTGAAAAATTTAAGTATTTGAAGTTTAAAGTAATTTTCAAGTATTGTTGAATTTAAATGAAGAATTTTGCATTCGCTACTTTGGCAATTTTTTAAAATAATATTTGAATGAATATTCCGTATAAAGTTCAAGTATTTTGTTGTATGCAAGTTTGGATATGAAGCAATGAAAATAAATGTCAAATGTAGTAAATACAAAGTAAAGGATTCTTAGTTTTGTTTTGAAAATTGAAAAAGCATTGAAATATATAGTTGCAAGTTGCTATATTTTGCATGAATTTAAATTACTGAAAGTATTCTGTATCAGTTTATTTTATGAGCATTGTGTATTTTATATGCTATGCCAAGCAATGAGCAGATGTAGTGTAACATGAGTTATTACTTTATTTCATGTTTTTCTTTTGAGTATGTATATTTGATTTGTATTACATGCATATAAAAATATTTTAAAACCTATATATGTTAGCATACTAAAAGTTATAGGTATACATTTTGAGGAAATTTATCCACTTAAGCATGGCTTATTTAGCAAAAGGGAAGAAGTAAGATTTAATTGAATTAGCAGAGACACTAGGCGTAGTGATTGAGGAAAATTTTAGAATTCCTGAAATAAGTAATGCTATAATCACTCGTCCCACATATGACGTGGAATTTACAAAAGAATGTTTGAGCCGCATCATAAATGATAGGAAAGAAATGGAAACAGCACAATGTGCTGAGAGAGAGAAAGAAAATGAATGTTTGTTTGAGTTGGAGAAATTAAAATTACAATGTAGTGTTACTGCTAGTAGATTGGAGTCCAAAAATCTTCTTCTGCAGACTCAGAAATGCCTAGACTAGAACTGAACAGGTTAATTCCTAATTTTGATCCTAAAACTGTCAATATGAGTTTATTTCTGGATTTGCTTGATAGGCAATTAACCCTTCTCAAGGTACCAGTTTCAAAATGGGTAATCTATCTTGTTGGTCTTCTGCCAACCAATGTTGCAAAACAAATTGCAAAAGAATCTTCCGATGATGCTCAGGACTATCAGAAAATTAAACAAATTCTCTTAAAGCACTTCAAATTGAGTGCTGAGAAATTTCAACAACTGTTTACTCAACATAAGAAAAATCCTGAAAGCACTTGGAGAGACTTTTATTTTGATGGGTGGCTTAAGGAATCAAAAGTCACGACATTTGAGCAGTTAAAGAATTTTATACTCGCAGGTCAGATTAAGAAGAAAGCCCCTCCAGATTATAAAGAACATTTTTTGGATAACTGGAGTGAATGGAACAACCCACTTCAGCTTGCTGACAAATTAGATATGTATGAAGAAATTAGACATGTATGAGATAAAAACATTAGTAAAGAGACCCCTAAGTTTCGACAAGGAGATGGTCCCAAAAATTATAGAGGTAACCCTCAGCCTACTAAGAACGCCTCACCAAGAGGTAATGCAAAAAATTATGATAAACCACCTGTTAGTTGCTATGGATGTGGGAAGTCTGGTTTTATTAAGGCTAAATGCCCCGTCTGCTCCCCTCCTCCCAAGAAAACAGAAGCTGATGTTAAAGCTATACACCTTCGGGGATTCTCTGTCGAGGAACACCAGACGATTCTTTTGAGAGTAAAAATAAACAGGTTAAACAGAACTGTGTACACTGATATTGGAGCCAGCCACACTCTAGCAGGAGAAACGTTATATCATCTTTTGAGAGAAAGAGGAATAGAATTTAGGGAAATTAGTATGAATGTTACCCTTGCCGATGGTCTCCAAAAGGAAACGAATGTTTATACGACCCAAGTAGATATTGAAATTGAAGGACGTTTTATACGACCCAAGTAGATATCGAAATTGAAGGACGATCTTTCCCTATAACTTTATTTGCGTTACCTAGAGCAAAAGATAACAGAATGCTTTTAGGAACTGAATTTTTTCTTAGCGCTGGAATTGTTTTAGACTTTCCAAATAATAGATGGTATTTCCATGACTACCCTAAACAAAAATTTAGCTTTAGTGATGACATTTTCAGGCCATCTGAGCGTTCAGAATGTAAGGTGAAATTTAAAAAGTTTCTGTCAAGAGAAAGTGAAGAGAAATATCTGCTCAGTCCATGTAACTTTCAAACAGGAAAAGAATATACTCCCAAAGTCCAACATTTTAATAAAACCTCTGTCACAATTCCAGAAATCATATATCACCACCAAAGAAAGAAGTGGTGAGAAAGGTCATGAATTCCAATGAATAGTATAATTGTGGAAGAACTGGTCACCTTGCTCAAGACTCCAAAAGGTACATTGTCCGAAATTGCAAAAAGGACATAAAAACATGTTACGTATGGGGAAAACGTGGGCATATATCCAGAGACTGTAAACAAGATGATCGTAAATGTTATGGCTATGGTAAAATAGGCCATAGTTCCCGTGCCTGCTTCAAAGCTAACTTTTTTTGCGGATGTGTGATCCCAACCGTTCAGTCAACGTAAAGAACAGCACGCAAGATTTGCATTAAACTCTGCTACTGATGATCCTTTTTCTTCCATAGGTAACTACCATGTATCTGCCCTGCAATATGAAGGGCAAAACTCTCCTTTACATCTCATTCGAGGAAGAGGTCGAACCAGAACAGTCCCTGAATCCGATGGACAATCTGTCCATGCCAGAAAGCAGCCGCCAAGAGCAAGCTGTATATTGAGGACAACTTATAGGGCTTGTGGGGAAGAATGTAACAGATGGCGTGACTCACTCTTAAAACGGAGCATCTGCTTTTGGTCAAGTGATGCGAGATTCGCAAAAATATAAACAGTCTTTTCTTGCAGGTCATGTGATATAACAAACTTTAGTTGAGGTCTTGGAAAGCTCAGCAACAAGCTATGTAACTTAAAAACTCTCATGCTTTTTATTTCTTCTGTGTGTTAATTCATTAATAAGTTAGTGTTCGTCGTACTTAATGGTCTTCATTTTTAGCCCCAAGATTCCTTAATAATGGATAAGAAGAAATATATGTGTGTTGTGTTAAAATAATAAATAAATAAATAAATGCTGCTTTGTGTATTCCTTGTAACTTGAGTGAAATTTAGAAGTATAATTTTGATATATAAAGAAGTGCAGTAAAATGACAAGAGCTACCTTAAATTTGCAAAACATAATAAATTATGTTGAACAGAAAATCTGTGAAATGTGTAGATTTTAGGTTTAAGAGCATATGTTTTAAGAATAGGGAAGCTCTGAATCTATAAAATAAACAGCATCTAGTTTACTGCAAACTCAACGTGAGCTGCTAATTTATGTACTTTCATTTTATCTTTTTATGTTTCTCCTAGCATTAGATATCTGCAAAAGTATTCATGTATTTCACTGGAAGAATATTCGCTCATGATTGTCAAAAATAATCACTTGCATAAATATTCTTCCAGCTGAACATGACAAAATGATTACAGGCAATTGTAATGACAAATACAAAAAAGTATTTACATATATTTATAGCAATATATGTTAATTATGTACAGGTCTGTGAAAAAAAGGATTTTTTCAGACATGCTTGTTGATCTCTTAAGTTTTAACTGAAAGAAACAAGAATTCCATTGTATTATGGAAAATATATTTGATGCAAATCAGTTCTGATAGATTTTATGTTTGTCCATTTTTTAAAGTGAAAAATTAACTGGTAATTTTATAAAACATTTTTGTCATAACTCTAAAATCAAAAGTGAGAATTGAGGGGAAAAGAATTCAGTTAAAAACTTAAATAAAGTTCATTATATCAGATTTTCATTCATTTGCATGTTTGTTACAACCATATGAAATAACATTATAAGGTATTTTCTCCCTCTCTTCTGCATACCTTCATGGTGTAATGTTAGCAGACTTGGCTCGTATTCGACAGGTTTGAGTCCTGGTGAGGGCATTGCTCATTTTTCACATCTTCTGCTTCAAAATAGCCTAATGACTCTAAGTGATGCCTGAATTAAAAGGTGGTGGATGGTGATTCTTCACCACTAAGATTTGATGACTGGGTCCCCTAATCCCCAGTCACCTTTTAAAGGGGGAGTATATAGGGTACTTTGTTCCTCCTTTCTGCGTGCCTTCATGTTATAATGGTACCACAGTCAGCGTGTATTAGAGAGGTCCAGTTTCGAGTCCCACAAGGGCATTGCTCATTTTTCACATCTTCTGCTTTAAGATAACCTAATGTCACTACAGCATTATGTAGGGTATGCAAACTTCTGGGAAGGGTATATTGGGATCAAAGATGAATAGGATGAGATAGTAAAGCAGAGTCAAAAATACAATCATGGTGGATGGAGGGAGTTGTTGGTTAACTTGTAAGATCTCTCTGGCCCAACTTGTCAGTCACTGGTATAGTGAGTCACAAAAACGTGCGAAGGGGTTGAAACCCTTTTATTGTACTTTCAGAATTACAACTGCGTCTACTCGACGCTCACAAACTGCGCCAACTCGGCGGTTGAACTAAAACTAAGGTAAAACTGAAAATAAGAAACTAAATGAACAAATGTTAAACACTACTGATGAGGCTCTGAGATCTTAACTAACCGCATTTTTAATTATCGCTGATATTCAGCAAGATTACTGATTTAACAGTTGAAATCTAGCACTTCTGCAAAGCTAGGCACAAAGGCCGACACGCGCTGATCTAAATTCTACCGAGCAATCTCTCCAGCGTAGCTTCAAAGCAAGACTTTTTCACGCTCGTTTCGTCTACTGTTTAACTCAACTAGCTTCCGCTAAATTTGAATAAACTGCGCGTGCTACTACAATTTACATACTCTGGCACGGGCATTTCTAGGGGGAAAATGAAGGCTAAAAATGAAAGGAATATGAACTTAAAATAAATGTTAGTTAAAATAAATATAAACCCTACAATATAATATATAACTTCAGTAGTTCCAATATCCATATCATCCAGTAGTATTCTTCAGTAGATGAGGTATTTATCTTGTCTGGAGTACTCAGGCACATGCACATTCCAGCCAAGCTTCCAAAGTGAAACAATGTGACTCACTAATGATCGAAATGATTCACTGTCTATAGCAAGAGCCATAAGAAAAAGAATCTTCACATTCTAAGGTTGACGGCTGAAACCTGAATGTATGATACATACAAGCTATGAATGTGTACAATAATGAGTTTTATGATGGGTACACTTTTAAACTGAATACTTTGTATAATAAGCAATGAACAAGCTTTTAATTACAAAGCAAGTATTATTATTATAATGTATGAACCCAAGTCATTTGCAAAATGACACCACAATGGACTCAGTATCATAGCTTCAAAATATAATATATGTTCTTAGAAACACAAAATAATTCCATGACTGTTTCAAAGAAAAATTTTAAAATAAAATGCAGAAATTTATTCCACCATAACGAAAATGTGCCCACCAGTGCCTGAGTGGTAAAAAAGTTACTCAAAGATGATAGTTTGACCTAAGTTCAAATCTACTTAAACACACTGGCTGCATGTGTAAAAGCATCCTTCTGCTTAGGCAAATAGCTCTCATGTAATTTGCCATAATCAGATAAATCAAACCAAACCAAATCAAATCAAATTAAAATCATAGTAAGTCAAACTATTACTAAAATTACTTTAAATAATTAAAAAGTATGTAATTTGAGCTTAACTGTTTTGTAAAATGCACTATGAATATATTATATGTTTTTTTCAAGAAAGGGGAAAATAGCTAATCTGGAAAAAATGTTACTGTTAAGCATATCAGTTGAATAACTGTATTTTTTTACATTAGTAATTTGCATTCAGGTGATAGTATTTTTAATCACCCTATAGATTTCACATGCCTCATTTTTGTTTTTATTTGGTAAGAAAGGGGATACTAAACTATATCGAAAAACATTTTGATGGGTAGTTATGTATATACTTATGATATTAACTCAATATTCAACTATCATATATATACTATTTCTTATATATATATATATATATAAAAGAAAGAACTATATAAGAATATAAGAAAGAACTGACAGTCAACCCACTAAGGCGCAATAGAACATGGCATAAATAGTAATTTTCACAATACAATGTATTGTGGAGTATGAAACATGAATGCAGAAACATAGTAAGTGCAAAGAACATGGAGAACAAAACGCTATTTTAACCATGGATATTTACAAGAAATATTGCTTGATGTTTATCAGAACTATTCAAATGAACTATTGTTGCTAACTGCAATGCATTCATCACAACGATAAAGAACATATACTTTGAAAGCTGCACAGGACATCACATACTTCTACTGCAGCAATGCTAATTTGTTGACAAGGTCTGCAATACAACCAATCTCTGTTTTGTAAACAAGATCTATTATCATTAAAAGAATGTAATGATGTTTCTAGTTATACATTTCTACAATTCTTTAACA
>KK117082.1:0-62683 GCA_000611955.2 Stegodyphus mimosarum | reverse complement strand
TATGCTCTGAAAACTGAAGATCTACTTGAAAGCATAAGATTGCATATACAAAATAAAGTGCAACTCATTAGCCAAGGGTCTCACACACATCTTTTTTTAAATCACTAACTGCTGTAGGAGATTTTGCTTTAGTAAAATTTAAATGCCCATATACCAGAAAGAATACTATATATTTATAGTATTCTTTCTGGAAAGAATACTATATATTTACAGATTCGCCTTCGCTGAGATATGATACATAAAACTGAATTAGGTTGAGGTGACAAATTCTCTTTGACTATTATGATTATCTGGGTTGCTTATAGAAAGTTGATTGCTGTCTAAGGGTTCAGGTGAATCAAAAATGACTGAATCTTTTTTAGTAGATATGTATTTGGTTTTATTTTTTAGAAGTCTTCTCTTGGCAGTTTTCGGGGCTTTAAAAAAACCTTTAGGAATACTTGAAGATTTCTTTCATTACTATCAGAAAAAGTATCTGGTTTCCTTTTAAGATGCAAGATTTCATCATTTTGTGTATTTAATTTATCAATTGCCAGGAAGTGTAGCTTACTATGGTAGTAAAAACTCATTGCTTATCCATTAAGAATTCCTTAACTCAATACAAGTATCTGATTTCCTTTTAATATGCAAGATTTCATTACTTTGTAAATTTAGTTTATCAATTGTTAGCAAATGTAGCCTGCTACAGTAATAAAAACTCATTGCTTACTCATTAAGAGTTCCTTTTTTTTTTTGGTCAAATACTTCTGAGAGTTTTTGAAGGTTAATTATTTATGCAAAGATCAATCTACAATGTAGATTTATCGAGCCATACAAAGTATCTTTTGATTAATGATTTCCATGCTCTCATCCAACTCTTACTTATATATATATTGTAAGATCTCTTTAGCCCAACTTGTCAGTCACTGGGATAGTGAGTCACAAAAACGTGCGAAGGGGTTGAAACCCTTTTATTGTACTTTTAAAATTACAACTGCGTCTCCTCGACGCTCACAAACTGCGCCAACTCGGCGGTTGAACTAAAAGCAAGGTAAAACTGAAAATAAGAAACTATATGAATAAATGTCAAACACTACCGACGAGGCTCTGAGATCTTAACTAACCGCGTTTTTAATTATCGCTGATATTCAGCAAGATTACTGATTTAACAGTTGAAGGTCTAGCACTTCTGCAAAGCTAGTCACACTGGCCGATACGCGCCGATCTAAATTCTACTAAGGAAAATCTCCAGCGTAGGTTCAAAGCAAGACTTTTACGTGCTCGTTTCGCCTACTATTTAACTCAACTAGCTTCCGCTAAATTTGAATAAACTGCGCGTGCTACTACAATTTACATACTCTGGCATGGGCATTTCTAGGGGAAAAATGAAGGCTAAACAGGAAAGGAATATGAACTTAAAATAAATGTTAGTTAAAATAAATATAAACCCTACAAACTAGTAAACTGTTTGGACAGAAAGTATGTATCTGAGATATTTCCTGTTGATATTCGTATATTTTACAGAAGTAATATGATGGAAAGTTTCACAAATATTGAGTTTACAATTTCGAAATCTGGCAATTTTTCGATGATTTTTTTTAATACATTGTAACATTGATAAATTTCATTAAAATAATGGTAATATATTGAAATTATATTTAAAAAATAACATTAAAATAAAATATTTTTATTTTTCGCTGTCATATTATAAAGTTCCATTTTAACAACTTACTATACAATATTTTGAATCTGAGAAATAAATAGGGTATAATGTTATAAAATATAATTTATGAAACAGTTCTTACTAAAAGCGAAATTGGCTGTGTAATTAATTAAAAATGTCTTATTTTTAATTTTTTCATAGTAAGAGTTTTTCCATGTAATTGTCTCGGAATATGCATCAGTTTTCTCTATAAAATTAATTTTACACTTTTCCCTTTTTTTTTTCAAAATATTTCTTTCTTTCTTTTGGCTATTACAGAATTGGTAAGGATAATTTTTCTTTAGAATTTTAGACACTGCAGCTTGGAAAGTTTAGAAGGATTTGAAGGCAAGATTTAGACCCACAATTCTAGAAGATTCCAGTAATATGTGACAAAATGGAAGATATCTCCATGGTATTAACACATAATGGATGCATTTTACAGAAAGTTTGCGATTAATTTCTTACTTTTTGGAGAACATCTGGAAGAACAATGAAAACATAATATTTGAGTGTTTTACTTCTGATACTAGAATCTTTTTCTTAACATATTTATTTTCCCTATATTTTCTCTACTTTTCACTGGACACAAGCATGGAAAATATCAAATCCAGTGCCTGCTCTAAGTTCTAAGAGTTATGACATTTCTAGATTTTGTTGTTCAGTTTGTCACTAAATTCTAAAAATTCTGTCACATCAGCTCTATAACCAGCCCTTACCATATATATTTCATATTTCTTCCCAATTTTGATATTGCTAAAGAAATAAAATTAGCAGCTTTTTCTATACATTCGAAATGCATTTAGTTTTTTTAGAATAACAGAAATCCTTAATTAAATCCAAAAATAATAAAATGGAAATATGTTGAAGAAAGAAACTGAATACATAAAGAAAATTATTCTTCAAAAATATGTACAGTTATTATTATGTAAATTACCCAGTTGTTTATGATTTCGCCTTTACTATAGTTTCCCATTTCTATTTCCTCATATGATATAGCCAGCTTAAATTTACCAAATGTGGACCAATAGTCCACATTTTTAGTTTGAATTTGACTGTCCTTGTTTAACTACATCACCACGAGCTGTAATTGATTTTGTTAGCATCAGAACTTTTACCAGATCAAGTAAACCCTCATAGCTATATTGTAGAGAGGTTGCCATGTTAGGAGATAAAGCACGCAGAAACTAATGAGAATAATGGTTTGCATATTGACAATTTTCTGATTGTTAGAAAAGATGCTTAAAGTGAAGGAAATCGATTTAAATTAGCCAAAATGTCTATGAAGGCTTCAAATTAAAAAGACGCATAAATATTTTGTTGAGTTTTGTTGTTACAAAACATAAATGTTTTGTAGCTTTTAATGTGCAATTATCCTAATATCATTTAAGAATCAATGTCATAAATTACATGTATTTTAAACTGTGAAATTTTGCCATTTTAATAGGGCTTTTTTAACAAATCTTGTTAAAAAAAATACAATTTCATATTGGCCATGTAAATCCATAATAACTAAGGTTATTTAACTACCTAATTTAATTACATATAATTAACTGCTTGCTCTTAAAAGTTATCTCTGCATATTAAAGCAAGTTATTGCCTTCCATTAATCCTTACCATGGTCACAAGGTAAAACACAAAAATGCAAAAATTCATGTAAAACTTACTCTTTGCATCTACTAAGACTTAAAACAATACAAAACAACTTATCACCAGTGGTGCTTTAGTGATTTATTGGACCCACACGAAGCTACAACACTAACTGTGACAGACAGAGCCCAACTAGCTTTCAAATCTTGCCAACCATGCCTACATCAGGCCTTTTAGGTTTGTTCTAATCAGCAGGTCTCTCTCTAGGCGAGCAGCAGCGGTGACAGGGCGATCTTTTGTTATGAATCATGCTGATTATGATCTTACTTCTCATTTTAATCTATGTCGCTTGCCATAAAATGTACTAGCTATTTACTAAACCTCTAGGCCCATCAAGTATGTGGCAAAAATGAAACATTACAAAAAAAGAAGAAGAAATCAACATAAAGCTAACTGTTAGCTAAAAATAAATTATGTCACTTATCTTCTTTCAAATATGTCAAACTATTATAGATGTAAAATATTTAATGCTACTTGATGCATTTTATAAAGTTAATTTTATTCTCAATAATTTTGTTAATTAATTCATATTTAATAATAATTCATCCTACTTATTTATCTATTTTGTTTTTAGGATGGTATTACAAAAATGAAGTTCAGGCATAGATAATGTTTTTAATTGAATTTATTCAGTTCCCATTTGCTTGTAGGTCCTTAATTTTTGTCATTAATGGTCCATAAAAGTGCTTAAAAGTACTTAATTTCTGTGTGCAGAAATGTGTACGAACCCTGTGTATAGCTACAGCAGCCTTGTAAATATCCACAGGAAGTTGCCTTTACTTAACAGTATCTGGAGAAGGTGCAGATCTCTCTTTTCAGCTTCCATCATGTGTACAGATGAGGCATACTTCACCAGGAAAAGATACTGCAATTACTAAACTTGCATATGTGGATGGTGGAGAACACTCATGCTACAGAAGCATATGCAGCATGCTGCCAGTTTGCTACCAATGTTTGGTGGTGCTGTAGGGGATCATTTTATAAGCCAATGGATCCAGCAGTCCCTGTGCCATGATATATGTGGCTCCAGTATGACGAAGCTCCAGAGCATTTAAACTGTGGCACTCAAGGGCCCTTAAATTTGCATTTGGACAGCAACGGATCAGGTATGATCACCATACCTATCCTCCATAGTTCCCCCCCTTCCTCCTGGGGCCACATGAAGGATATGGTGTACAATACTCAGCAGACAGTGAGGAGGATATTACTGCATGCATTTGCATACCTGCCACGTCTATGAAAATGCATGCAATAAAAGACACCATAATATTTCCATGCAAAGGTTACATCAAGTTTCTGTTGTAGCTGGTGACTGAAACTTCAACCAACTTCTGTAATCTCTCTTAATAAAGCAATTATTACATTTTGATACTTAAAGTAATGTTCTTCATCTATGTGCTAATCTGTTAATTCTCATGTTCTGTGCATGTTTGCACATGATGATGGCTTTTCTTATCCTGCATTGCTATCTGATCTTGATTTGTCTTTAAAAGATCTACCCCTTGTAGAAGTTTGTACATGTAGTAATGAATTAGCCTGTGTAGTTGCTGGGCCCAAAAATTTCATTTGTTATAACTGGAAATTAGTTGTTTGCTTCAGATAGATTTGATAGCATATCCTAAATTGTTGACTTTCTTAATAACTTATTGCTACGTGATATGGATTGTCTGCCATTATGTTTTTATTTATTTATTTGTATTACGAAAGTAATTACATTCACTTGAATATTTTCAGGTACACCCATGCCCATCCCATAAAAGGCCTGCAAATCTCAAACTTAAATATTATGAATTTGCTGGAAAAATTGTTGGAAAATGCTTATATGAATCAGCTTTGGGAAGCTCATATCGCCAACTAGTCAAAGCTAAATTTTCCAGGTCATTTTTAGCACAATTAATTGGCCTAAGTGTGCATTATAAGGTAATTAAGTTTTTAAAATTATTTTCATATTTTATGTAATTTTGAAAATTTTTAATTTTTTTCCTTATTTTTTATTCCTTACCATGGACATTATGAAATTTGCTAATCCAAAACGTGTAACTATCAACATAGTCGGTTTGGTGGTTCAGTTTTATAAGTAATACGTGATAAAAGCTCAGCTTTAAACATAACAAACTTATTTTATTTACAAGATTACTGAAATGTGGTGTTAATTTGCCGCTAATTATTAGGGCCAGCTACTCCCTTACAGACATTCTTATTCATAGCTAAGTGCATCTCAATAGTAGAGATTCCAAAAGTACACTCAAGAAAAACAGGCAGGGTACAGCGCCCTCTATAGATGTTTCCTAACGCTCCCCACCTAAACTCTTAACATAGAATTTATAACAATACTTACCAATTTCCATCATTTGAATTTACATCAATCACACTGCAATAAAGTAATTACCATATTTTTACGTGTGATCTTCTAAATAAGTTTTCCATACAAAGCTTTTTTGACTAAACTGTTAATACAAAAAATAGAGGAATAAATATACTATTAGTACATAACAATTAAAAGAACACAATGAGGAAAAGCAAAAATAAAGTTTCAATCTTGTGAATACCATACTGTAAATTTTTTAAGACTCAATCATTGAGCTCTAAATTGTAAATTAACTGAACTGGCCTTCTTATTAGTCCAGTGCCAGTTTTGATCGAACATGAGCGAACTTTTCCATTCCTTCCTGAGAAAATCTCTATGATTTTATGTAGAAACCACATATTTCTAGGGTATTCTTCATAGATTAATACTGTGTCATTTGGTTTGAATTCAGTGCCTTTGAATTTTACTGGCACATATTAGCAGATCTTAAATTTAATAAATAACCCTTTCACCAGCATTTCCAAAAATTATTTAATATATTCTGCTGATGTTTGAATTTTTTCACAATAGATTTTCTAGGTCCTGATAAATCATCCTTAAATATTCTAGTTGGAGGAAGGGTCTACCTATCAGAAAGTGTGCAGGAGTGAGTAGAGAGGGCTCTGAGGGTTCACTATACAAGTAAGTGATGGACGGAATTGATCATGGCTTTAGTCTCAATGAACACTGTTTCTAGTTCATTGAGAGAGAGCGATGAATGGCCAACAATTTTTCTAAGACTCGTTTTGATCGTTCTGATCATTCTTTCCCAAAATCCTCCCCACGATGCTCCTCTTTCAATTATATATTTCCAATGAATATTGTTAGAAGAGAAGAAATTCTTTACAGAAGGATCAGAAATGCAAGTCCACAGTTTTTTGAGTTCAGTGTCTGCACGCTTGAATGATTTTGCGTTGTCACTATGTATAATTGAACACAGTCCTCGTCACGCTTTAAATCTTCTAAAGGCCAATAAGACACTTCAGTATTCATTGAAGTTACCAGTTCTAAATGAATAGCACGTGTTACTGCATAAGTGAATACTAAAAGGTAATGTTTATTGTTGCTCTCTTTAGAGAAAAATGGTCCAGCATAATCCAATCTAGTTACAGTGAACTGTGGTGACTGAAGAATTCGATCTGGAGGAAGTGGAGCTACATCTTGAACTCCAGGGCAAGCACTGTATCTTTTGCAAATCACGCACCCGTTCAACAAGGATTTTATTCGCTGTCTGCCTTTGACAACCCAAAATTTTTCAAGTAGGTACACCAGAGTTGAGTCCACTCCGGAATGAAATACCCTCTCATGTGCGTTGAAAATTAACAAATCGACGTATCGACACTTTGACGGAAGTATCCATGGATGCTTGGCAGATTCCAGACAGTCTGCAAATTGTATTCTTTTTTTTAACCATAGAAGGCCATCTTCATCGAGCTCAGGATTCAAGAAGTAAATGTTGGACCCTTTGTCAACTGACTTTCCTTGAGATAAATCAAGGATTTCCTTTTCGAAATATTGAAATTGAGTGTTTTTAATCCAATATTTTTTAGTATTCATTATTTCAGAAGGGGTTAATGGTCCACAAAGTTTTTCGGATCTAGGGTTAGAATTGTTGATGAACCTAAATGTCCACGCTGTTATTCGTTATGGCTTGCCTAATTTGTTAAACTGATTTAAATAGAGCAATGAATTCGAACTTTGCTCTCTGTCTTTGTTGTCGATGGCACCTTGTAGGACATTATGAGTTTTTCTCTTTTCTACGGATATCTCTTCCTCATTTGCCTCCATGTTTGGTCTCTTAGGCCACAAATTTTCAGGCTGGAGAAGCCAATTTGGTCCATTTTGCCACAACAGACTGGAGATGATGGTCTCAGCTTGTTCCCCTCGAAACAATAGATCTGCAGGATTTTCTTTGCTACTGCAATAGTACCACTGGTTAGTGTTGCAAATTGCCTGGATTTCTGCTACACAGTTGCCAACAAATGGCTTCCGGGTGATTTCCTTATCCAATGCAGCATTATTTGGGAGTCACTCCAAAAGATAATATTATTGCTTAACATAGGTAAGACTTATTTTAAATATTTAGCTAAGCGAGCAGCTACAACGGCTTCCATTAGCTCACATCTAGGGTGGGTTAAAGATTTGAGGGAAGCTACTCTACTTTTTGCCATTATGAAACTGATTTTAATTTCCTCATTTTCATCAGAGTATCTAAAATATGCCACTGCTCCAAAAGCTCTAGGTGTCACGTCACAAAATATATGAATACTCAACTGCATGTAATTAATGTTATGAAAGAATTTTCTAGGGAAATCGGGGTTTTTTAAACATTTCATTTCTACACACCAGTTCATCCACCTTTTCTTGATATCTGTGGGAAGTGCAGCATCCCACTCTAAACCCAGAAGACAAATATCTTGCAATATTATTTTTACATGAACTATAAATGGTTGCAAATATCTAATAGGGTCAGATATTTTGGCGGCAGTTTTCAATATCAGTCTTTTTGTGTCGCCTTCACCATTTCCAATTGACTCCTGAACTAATTTGGTGTTTATCTTTATTACATCATTACTAGGATTCCAAATCATGCCAAAAAAATTTGTTTCTTTATTGACCTCATCTTCCCCTTTAATATTTGATTTCGTCCATAATGTATTTAATTCATCTGAATTTGATTTCAATTTTCTCAAATTCATACCCGCATCCCAAAAAATATTTACAGCATCTACAGACAATCGGTATGCATCTTCTACAGTTCTACCTTCATAAAATAAGTCATCGACATAAATAGAAGAATTAAGCATTTTAAACTCTTGAGATGGGCCTCTTTATACACTTTAATGTGATATTTTGTGGCAGCCAACAGAAAAGGACTAACCGCTGTTTCAAACGGAACCTGACACATGATTTCATGATTACATGATTTCTCATCATTCCCAAACCAAAGAAATCTTGAGTAATCCCTGTCTTCTTCTGCAATGCTAATCATTAAAAATGCCTTTTCTATGTCCCCACAAAATGAGACTTCAGGTTTACGAAATCTCAGGATCACGTCAAGAACATTCGGATTCAAATTTGGACCGGTTTCTAGACATTCATTTAAGGATTTGAATTTGGTCTTCAAAGAAGCATTGAAAACTACACGGACACTAGTAGTCTCAGAATCGTGAATTACATCGTGGTGTGGCATATAATACTGTGAAGTTTTGATTTCATTAGGGCATTCTTCGACTACTTTTCCCCTAACTGCTCTTCAATAATTCCTCTATATTTTTGCAATAGTTCTGGAGTTTTCTGTAATTTTTACTTTAAAAATTCAAACCACCTTTTTGCGATATCAAAATTATTTCCTAATTCTTCCGTAGTGGATTTCCACAATAGTTTACTTTCATATCGTCCATCTTTGAACCGTATATCTCTTTCAAAACGTCTGATTAGATCATTATCAGTTTGATTAAATTCATTTTGCCCTTCATTTATTATTCCCATTGAATTGAGTTGCCAAAATAAGCTTAAATCATCTGATATGAAGGCATTCCCTACCACTACTGTTAAGTGCTTCAAATCATTACCTTCCTTTCATTTATTTTTTTTTTCATTTCTTACTAACAGCCATCCAAAAATGGAATTTATGGCTTGAATATGTTTATTTATGCATTTCCAGCTTGTAAGTGCTACATCCCAGAATTGGTGGGCGCCAATAAATATTCCCACATGTTGTAATTCTTCATTGTTGTTTACACTTAAATCTGCTGAATGTAAACCTAAGCGCTTCATTTTTTCGAGCGTGTTATGTCTGGGACTTTTTATGGGACAATCTGATATCGTGTTAGTCACTAGGCATTCCAGTTTTATTTTATTCTTTTCATTTCTATCTCTTAATTCAATTACAACCATAGGATAATTCTGAACTATTGTTTCTTAGTTCCAAATGAAAAAACCGACAATTTTTCGTTTTGAATAGGTCCTAATTTTAAAGATCTCGCTTAGATATCTTTAATAAACGATCTTTCACTACCTTGATCAAGAAGAATACGAACAACTTTAGTTTTGTTTTCATTGCAAGCTAAAGCAGTACATGTTTGCAAAAAAGTATTTTTTGAAACAGAAATATTACACTGAGAAACCAAAGCGTTAGTATTAACATTTGACACTAAAGATTCCTTTTTTGAACTCGTGGCAATTGATTCGTTTTCAGATAAATTACATGAATTTGATTTTTCCTCTTTACCTTTCAAACATATAGATTCATGATGATTTTTGCCGTTACGTTTACTACATACATTTTTATCTGTGCAAAAACGACTCAAATGAAATTTCTTAAAACATTTAAAACTTCGATTATGTGCTTTGAAAATATTATTTTCTCAGTTACCCCTTTACAGCATTTAAAAGAATCATGGTGTTTCTCACAGAAGATGCATACTCACTGTACTGTAGTGTTAAATGCACTAGCCGTGGGTATATTTCTGTTGTGTCTTTTATTTACAGCTTTCTGATTATAATTATTAGTAAATGTTTTATTTTCACTGCAAGCCAATAAAGAACTTTCGCGGCATTCAACCTCCTTCTTTAAGAATAAAATGAATTTAGAAATGTCAAAGTCTCCTTCATCTCTTTGCCTGTTAAGTTCTAAAATTAGATCGTGGGGCAAGATTTTTTGCAAAATAGGCATTAACAAATGTCCAAAAGAGCCTGATGTAACGTTTATTGCTTCTAAATTTTGAATAGCGATTTCAAGCTCATCATAAATTCTGCGTAATGCTGAAACATTAGAAGAATTTTTAAATTCTTCCAAATTTAGTATTTTATTCATAGAGGAATTTATAATGATATCTCTTTTCCCGAACCTATCTTTTAGAATTTTTACAGAGTTGTCATAATTATTGTTAGATAATTCGACTCCTGAAGCAACATTGGCAGCTTGACCAGTTAAAAAGGTTTTAAAATATGTGAATTTTCAACTTTAGAAATGCTTTTGTTTTTATCAGTTGTACTTTCAAAACTGTTCCAAATATTTTGCCAATGTTTTGGATCTCCGGAAAGTTTTTCAATTACTAACTTTGGTAATTTAACTGAACATTGATTTCTTAAATTTTCACTTAAAGAGACATTCGTACTTTGATTATGCGAATCGCTTGAAGCTGACTCAATCTTAGTTTTGCTTTCTAGGTAACGTAATATTCTACTTGACTATTTCAAACATTTCGCGTTATATTCCTGACTCGCCATAACCATTTGATGAACTGCAATGGAAATTTCGATTTCACTGTCGAGAGCTTTTAGTTCATTACTTCTTTCTATTAAGAGCTCATAATCATCTCTTAAATCTTGTTCATCAAGCTCCTCTCCTGACTTTAATTTAGCTTCAATTTGATTAATTAACTGGGTTGTTAATTTTCAAACTGTTGTACTTTTAGTTTTTGTTAGTTCCAACGCTGCCATTTTCTTAATACTGTACAACAGGAATACATCCAAGGATCAAAAATAAATACAAAATGAGATACCTTTTACTTCCTTCCAGGCATGATTTAGTAATCCAAAATGTGATGGTCTAGTAGTCCCAAAATTCTTCCACTTACGATGCACCATGTGAAATTTGCTAATCCAAAATCTGTAACAATCAACATAGTCGATTTGGTGGTTCAGTTTTGTAAGTAATAAATGATAAAAGCTCGGCTTTAAACATAACAAACTTCTTTTATTTACAAGATTACTGAAATGTGGTATTAATTTGCCGCTAATTATTAGGGCCTGCTACTCCCTTACAGACATTCTTAATCATAGTTGAGCACATCTCAATAGAACAGATTCCAAAGCTATACTCAAGAAAAACAGGCGGGGTACAGTGCCCCCTATAGGCATTTCATAACAGACTTACTGTAGTCCTTGGTACAAATATCGCTTTTTTCTTATTTAAATTTTGTGTTTATAATTAATAAATTGTGTTTATACCAGTGCATTACAGTAGTTTTCTACCAGTATGTTACAGCACTATAGGCCATTTTGAATGATGATCATGAGTACTGCAGGTGGATGTGGTTATCATTTATTGTTAAAAAATTATTAAATCTTCAAAACTTTAGCAGGTAATCTACATACTACTACTGCTACTAATTTTCTGCAAGGATTATCAAATAGAAACAACAGTTTGGGATTTGTTTGAAACTGTGGAAAAATTTGTGTGCTTAAATAAAGTAAACTGAATTCATATCAAGTGTTCAGGTATCACTGAACATTCCTGTGATGCTTATTCAGTTTCCTGCTTGTTGGTTTGAAAGAACTCACCTTCAATTAAGCTGCTGTTGTGGCTTAACCTCATACATAAATCTGTCATTCATTTTGAAAAGGCTATATTTCTAAAAATATTACACATACGCACATGAAAGATCTATGAAAAGAACCACAAACTCACCAAGTTTATATTCCACTTGACATGACATACCCCCAGACAATAATCGAGCTCATTCCATACATATTGTAGCATAGTCCTGTCAATTTTCTGCACTGCAGCACTGATGCATTCTTTGAGCTTGACTTAGGATTGCAGTAGTAGGGGTACATCAGCAAGATCCTTAACATTCCCCCACAGAAAGAAGTCGCAGGGCATTAAATCGGGGGATGTGGGAGGCCAGGGAAACAAAGCTAGGTCATTCTGACCAATATGTCCAATCCAGCGATGTGGAAGTTCATCATCTGGGTAGTCATGAACTGGTATGTGCCGATGAGGGAGTGCCTCATCTTGTTGGAAGACAAAAATTCCTGAAGTCAACACTGAGTTATGGGAACAGCCACAACTGCAATATATCCAAGTAACGTGTACTGGTCACAGTTTGCTCAGTGAAGAAAAACTGCCCATTCATCTTTGTTTGTGACATTGTACAGAAAACATTCACTTTTAGCAACTCTTTCAATTCTCATGACTGCACATGGATTTTCCGTGCCCCGCCGAATCGCATATTATGATAATTCACATCCCCACTAAGTGGAACATTGGTTCATCGCTGAATGTCAACTTTGCTGGGAAAATCTTTGTCCTCCAATGCTTCGTGCATGCTGATGCAAAAATCTAGTTTACGAGCATAATTTTCCAGCCTTAATTGTTGCAGGAGCTGCACACTGTACAGTTTGAAATGCAACCATTGACACAAAATCTTCCACACAGTTTTTTATGGTATTCCAAGTTCATGGCTTGCTTGGAACATTGAATTTTTTGGACTGCGCTGGAAGCTATCTCTCACTGTCTCCACTGTTTCTTCTGGCACTTTTGGTCGACCGATGCTTTTCGCTTTACACAAGCATTCAGTGTCCTTGAATTGCCGATACCATTGCTAAGTGCTTTGTTTACATAGTGGTTCTTTTCCATACTCTCTTCTTAAAGTACATTGCACAGCTATAACAGATGGAACATCTGGTATGTTCAAGTACACAAAAACTTTTTTCTTGCTTTTCTTCCATTTTCGATAGATGCTTACCTTGTACTGCCACACCTGATCAGAAAGATAGGAACTCATGCTACTGCCTGGATTACACAATACAAACTTGGTGAGTTTTGTTTTTTTTCATGTGTCTTTCATGTGTATACATATAATACTTTTGAAAATATAGCCTTTTTAAAAAGAATGAATCATTTATGCTAGCTCTGCATTATCTATTCCATGGCCTACAATTCACATATAGCCTATGCCATGATTGATAATTAATTCCAAATAATCAAGTGGGTAATTTTTGGAAACTATGTATTATACTTAGTTAAATGAACTGAATATATGTCTTTAACATGTCCACTGTCAATCAAACTGATATTTCCATTCTTAGAAGCCAGATTATAAAATTGTGTTTTAAAGGTTAAAAATGTTCCTTATATTTTACTAGTAAAATTAGAAAAATGAAGAAGCATTTTATTTTTAAGTTTAGTGTAATATTTTTTCCCCCTGCTTTAGAGCATTAGTGGCACATCAAGCTCAACCTATCATTTGTGTGTTTTTGACACTGTGTCTCATTAGTATTCTAAGAAAATATTAGCATATTTCATAAAGCCACAAAGAGTAGTGAAAGTAAAAGAAAGTCTTTATTTCTTCTTATTATATTTTATTTCTTTTACTTTTTCACAAAAGTAAAAGAAATAAAATATATAATTGGACAATAAAAAGTCAAATTTATGAAAAAAAATATAGAAAATCTTTTCAAATAACAGTACAGATATGATGAATTATTCCTATTTCAAAATGTTGAAGCAAAAAAAAATTTTTTTTAAATATGCATACGCCTACACACCAAAAGCTCAACTTTATATAATGTAGCAAATTATATCTAGTACATAATTGATATAGTTTTAAAGCATGAAAAAATACAAAAATTATAAATTGATTGCAAATGAAGTATCATTTGTGTAGGAAACTACTGCATTACTACTTCATTACTTACAGTGTATTTTACAGCAGTTCAGGCAATATCCTGGTTTGTCTGGGCAGTCACGGTACTCGTATATGGTATCTGTACATAACTGTCAATAATTGTTGAGGTGTGTCTTCAGTCTCAGAATATCATGTTTCTGTAGTGTTCACTGCTCCTTCTGATTAGCTCACAGAATCTCAACTGTAATCTTCATTGTCTGTGCTCTCATAATCAGAAAGGTCACTCTTTTCTAATATTTTAGCATCTGTCAATTTTTTATTTACTTTCCTTTTCTTTGGCTGTGAAAGTCCTGCTGTACTTATACTGTCTGTAATTTTTAAAAATGTACATTAAAAAATTCAAACACAAAATTTGAAAACCACGCTTGTAAAAAAGAAAAATAATGCTTCATTGATGTACCTACTTATCCTTTTTGTATCACCAGCATAGAAAGTGGCACCATTCTGATGTACCAATGTGTCAGTAACAGTGAACATGTTAAGATCAGAAACTACTAGCAAATTATATTTGAAACAATAATGCCATTCAAAGCTAAACTTAAATTAAGGCGATATCACTGTAAGAACAGGATATGAATTCCTTGAAAGTAGTGAAAAGCATTCGGCAACAATAGCAGTTTATTAGAAAACATTTATTAGCGTACAGATTTTAAGTTTTCTGAAAACAGCTTTAATGTACTGTTGCTCCATTACTGGTAGGCATCAAATTTTCTTGTATATTTGCAAGTGAAATCAATAGGATTAAAATCAGATGAATGTAAGAAAAATTTTTTAAATGGGCTTCCAAGTTGTATGTATCTCAAGAAAATCTTCAGCATTTTGGGAACAGTCTTTACTTATGCCATCTCTTTTTAAAAGACTTATATTTAATTGGAAAGGGACTGTTTTCATATGTGATATATATGATATATAAAGTAAGAACAAAAATGTTGATGAATATTTTGAATTAACTGTTTTATCTCTTATACTAGATATTATATTTACATTACAACCTCATTTGTCATATGAAATGTGAATGTACTGTGTTTAAAAAAGAGACTGAATGTTCACATTAAAAATGTTATTTACTTATTTTCCCAAGTATTAAAAAATATTTTTTGTATTGAAAAATAAATTTAACTAGATGAAATGCAGAATTAATATTAATTTGAGACAATATTTTATGTTCGGTTAACTGTTAAACTTTAAGCTGTCTTATAAATTTTAACCTAGTCTTAGCCTAGTCTTAGAACCTGCCATGCAAAATAGGAGCTTCAAAAAGTCGAATAACTGTGACTTAGTCAGAAGTATTTTTTAGTATTTTAAAATTGATTCAAATAAATTCTGAATATTGTGCCGAAAGAAATGAACTCAATTAAAACTGAGATTGAAAAAAGCTAGAGATTTAAGTGAAATGTGCGAGGATGTGGGTGCTGAAGATGTGGTGCTTTCTTTTTATATGAATGGCTTTCTAAAGGAAAAGTTAATATATCAAGGGGTAAATATAAAGGTGGTCATTGTGTATCATGGCAAAGAAATTCTTGCTAGTAATAAGTACTTTGTAGGTTTGATTTTCATATTAAACACTGTAAATCTATATTTTTGAAAATCTGAAATTATTAAACAAGTCTCTGCAAAGAGGCAAAACTCATTGAGTTTCATCCAACCCATTGCTTCCTCTTCCAGAAAAAAGAAAAGAAAACTTTGGAAAAGAAGTAGCTGAGTAATAGAAAAGAAATGGATTGCTTTCTCATTCTAAGCACTTCTTTGCGGCCAGTGAAATAGATTTTATCACAGATAGTGTTTTTGTGACTCTTATTCTAAAATAATATTTGTATCCATACAAAAATTTTCAAAATCAGTAAAGAAGTTTTTGTATTTGGTTAAAGAAGCCAGTGGCCTCATAAAAACAGGTGAACATCTCTAATTTAAAGTAATGAAAATGAAATTTTTTAATGTATATAACATGTTGTATTTTATATAGTACATATAGATTGAAAATATAAAGCATATGACTTTTTAGTTAGCTCTTTTCTAGCAATTATTTATTTATTTATTTATTTGTTTATTTTTTGGCAGTATTTTGAACATGATGATCCAGAACTTTTTGTGAATAAAATCAAGTATATTTTGGAAAATGATATAGACAATATGGGTTTGTGTTTTACAGAAGAAATATATGATTCATCTGGACAGTTAATTGAGGTATTTAATATTTTGTGTTATATAATATGACATATTAAACTCCTTTTTTAAAAAAAAAATTTCCTTTATAAGAAAAAGGGTACGTAAGTATTAGCCCATCCATGAAAGTTGGCAGAGATCTCACCAGATCTGGACCATTCATTTCTGCTGAATTCTTAAGAAACTGATGAATCTTTACTTACTAAACAATATCAGCTTTCAACCCACTTTATTTTTGCATTTCTTAAAAAGGGTTTGAGTTTTTTAATATGCTCGGTACTGCTGTGCATTTTTCAGATGCATTATTCATTGTTATAAAATCCCATCCTGTTAGAATCATAACAAAACCACAAATCTCTTAATGTTTATTTTGAAGGTTTTTTAATGTTTTACTTTATAGAGAAGGATATTTTCTAAGATCATATGAAAGGACTATTACGTACAAATCATAATTCAATTTTTTTCATTAAAATCAAATGTGTTTTTCTTACAACAAACAGTTTTGCAGTTTCATGAGTTTATTGTGGTGCTGACAGGGTTGTATTAAAACCTTTAGAGAACCTAATCACTTAAAAATTTTGGTGCCCCTAGATATGTTAACTCTAGTTTTTTCTTCATTCATTTTCTCTCTTGGTTTTTATTTAGCTGCTTAATACATTCCAAGCTTGGTCTTCCCTTCTTAATGGGATTTTTTTTTTTTTTTTTTATGGGGTTTTTTTTTTTTTTTTTTTTTTTTTTGTGCTCTCTTTCCTGAATACCTAAGAACCTTTTTATTGTGCCACATTTCCCTGATGCCCTAAGCACATGCTTATATTGTTTAATGTTTAATTTCGCCCTAAGTATTGATGATATAAGCTAAACTCTGTGCATTTATAATTATTAAAAAATAGATAATCTGAAATCAAACTTGTACCTTAAGCCAATACTCAAACTGCTTGCAAGTAGGTGTCACTTTTATAAATTAGAATATTTTGTAAACCACCTTTCTCTTGTTACCTTCAAAAGCAATTTTTTTATCATATGCTATGACCAATATACTTATACTTTTTTAATATAATTAATTAAAATTCATTTGATTTTACATCTGAAGTAATGAAGTTAACAAAAGAAAAATATATTCCTATTTAATAATTTAAAACTATTAAAATTTGGATAATGTTTATCTACTAAAAATTAAATAAATGTTAGTGTTTACATTAGTGAGATGGATAAATATTCCAGTTCCAGTTGTTCTGTGTTTGTATATATGCTGGTAAGCTTAAGTCTGCATCAAAATATACATCAAATCAATTTCAGTATTTTGTTTTAATTTAAGTTAGTGATGAAACCCTTTCTCCTACAGATATGTGGAAATAAAACTGAGTTATAGTTTTTAAAGCACAGTTGTACAGTTTATTACATTCTGTTTCCACTGGTAATGAGCCCAGTGGTGCCAGATGTGCAGCGAATGGAAGAGAGAAATAGTGCAGTCAAAAAGCTTTAAATCCCTCTTTTATTATTGAGAACGAGAGCAGAAACTCCATAAGTAACTGGTAATAAATTTCATAAAATATCACTTTGGGAAGAAAAATTGATAGACAGTTATATGTAATTCTCTGAAATTTTCAGCTGTGGCAGAGTATATGTACTTAATTTGGATTTTATTTTCTCTCTTTTTTAAAATCTAGGAGGGCCGCCACAAGTGCAGGCTTCTAAGACCACAATTTTATAAGCACTGCCTTAATCCTTTTGTGACTGGTGCCTCAGTCACGAAATGGATCTGGGATAGTATGTTAACATAATGTATTGTTGAGACAGACAATTTTAGTTGTTAAGTGTAACTTTGGAAAAATATTCTCATAAATTAAATTTATTTTTGGAACATATGGAGAGAAACTGTCAGGTAGTTGTCAGAATTAATTTTAAAACTGTATCATTTTATTTTCTTTGCCATTTGAAGTATTAAAAATGTTTTGCTAAATTATAGCACTATCCAAACTGTGAGACGAATGAATAATAAAATTTCTAAAACAATAAGATGTGTATGTCCAAAGATAAAAACAAATGTATTCAGAATCATCAAGAATATCCCCCATGTATTTGTATCAGCTGATGCAGATAATAACTAGCTCTGTTTGTTTATATTACTCAATTCAGGATTTCCACTTTAATTCTGAAACATCATACCAAAAATAAAAAATATTGCAATATAATGAAGGCCAGTATTCTCCAGTCTTAAAAAATTCCACTATAACAGACACAGAGCTACATCTAGTGGCAAAAAAAGATGCTAATAAAATGTTCTATCTAAGAATTCTTGTATTGCACACCTATCCTATGACTCAATTTAAATGTCAATCGATATTTGACACACCCGTCTCTGAAATACAGTTGGCAGCCAGTGTATATATGATAAGCATATGCACAGTATATCGAAAGATATCAAAATCTGTCAAAATGGCCTAATATCTTAGTGTATCACAACCTATGGACAGTATTGGGGGAAAATATTCACATACGTTTGTATTAACTTTACTAAACTTATTTGCGTTCTGTTTAAAAAAAAAAAAAAAATAGGCGAAGGAAAGGGAATGAAGAAATATTGTTACCTTGTTCATACTGTCATTCATACTGTACCAATTTTCCTAATAAACTCTATGAATAGTGTAATAGTGTTAGATATTCTGATTTCTCCAGAATATTTAATTTTTATAGGGTTTATAGTGTACAATTTTTATAGGGTTATGATTATGTACATATTATTGAACAGTATATTACTCATATAGTGGGAAGCAGTTTTATTAATCAAACATGTACTCATTTTTGTAATATTCATACAGTTTCTAGAACATAGCAGTAATTTGAAAATTTTGTAGCACTTTCTTAGTAAAATAAATCACAAAATAATGCGATATTGTATGAATTTATTTCATCTAAAATGATTATTGCTGTAAAAGGTTCTGAGAAGCTTTCAGTTTTGGAGGGGAAAATGACCAATATAAATGAAGATCACATTGGCGAAGATTTAGATGCAACTGCTTTCAGATTTAAAATAATGAAATTGAATTTTCAAGTAAAATAATGAATATAAAATACTTGGGTATACATCAAAAAAGTTCCAGGAAAAGTCAGAAAAGTTCAGGACAGTATAGTCAAAAAAGTTCCAGGACAAATGTCGTAAGAACTAGAAAATTGGACTTGCCAAGTAATGATCCTGGCTTCTGCCAAAGAAGTCGTCTTGGCTATCTGTATACAATTGCTGATGTTTCTGGAGGACTTGGAAGCAAGCAGAGAAATCTCCAACTATGATGCTTGTAAGCTGATTCGTCACAGCCTGTTGGATGTCTGCGATATCTTGATGAAGCTTTTCTTTCAGTCCCTTTTCACTCACAGATAGAAGAAAAAATCAACAGGTGAGAGGTCGGGCAAATATGATGGATGTGGGATGGCAATCCCAGAATGTCTGGCCAGATACTCATTAACAGATAAACCAGTCCTGAGAATGCCACAAATCAAGGTGGCAACATCGAATTGCTTGTCACTAATGTTTCAGACACTAACTTTCAGACACTTTCACTAATGTTTCAATGCAGAGTTTTTTTCACTGTTTGATCTGGAGGAACCAATTCTTTACTATCAAAGAATGTAATCAACATTGTCTTTGTTCTCAAAGTTTGTCATTTAACTTTTTTCGAGCCTGATGATCCATGACTCTGCCATTCAGCACTTTGACACTTTATGTGAGGGTCATACAGGTAGCATCAGCTTTTGTCCCCTGTAATAATCTTTAACACAAATGTGAGATCACTTCTGTCTCTATCCAATAGTTCAGCAAAAATTCTTCATCTTTCCTCTTTCTGTTCGTGTGTTAGTGAGTGAGGAACGATTTTTGCATTAAGTTTCTGTTTCCGTATATCTTCGCGTAAAATCTTATGACACGCATCACGATTCAAATTCAGTTCTAATATCATGCACACAGTTACACAACTGTCTTCTTGCAATAACTGCCTTACACACTCCACATTTGCCATCTTGCACTGAATGTCTGCCTTCATGAAACCTTTTATGCCATTCGAAAACACAACTTGTTGAAAGTGCCTTACTTGCATATGCTTACTTAATAATATTCCACGTTTCACTGGGGGTTTTCCCGAGTTTAATGCAGAACTTAATATTCACTCTTTGCTCATAATCAGCATCCATTGTATCACCTTAATGAATGCGACAACAATCCAAACAGTGTTGCTAAGCAAAGCTCTGCCACCTATTTAGTTTTTGTGGAAACATGGCCGAGGTTATGTCAAATAAGAACACATACCAAGTAACATAAAGCAACATTTGTTCCTCTGTAGTATTGCAAACTCAAAAATAAAAATAATAATAAAAAAAATGTGCTTTAACTTTTCTGACAAAGGATGTGTCTAATGATGGTAATAATAATAATTTTGGTAAATACAAATCATGGCACAAAAACAAATAACACATATTTATGTGTAGAAAAGAAAAACATGTGTATAATACATATTATTTTGTCTTGCTGATCATTTCTCCTGTATTATCTATTTTACACATCCTACTAAGTAAGAGCTGTATCTACATTCCTTTTAGGTGTTCACTTTCGAGATGGATAATGTATATGTATTCTAAAAATTAATAGGAAAATGAGTGCATTTTACCTGCAAAGATTATGCCATTTAATAATAACTTAAATAATCTAAAAAATAAATCTAAAATCTAAAAAATAGATAGTTTTCTCACACAACTTTGTATGTTGAGGAAAATATATGTTTATACATTTGCTGGAGCCCAGAATTTTTTACATGCATAAAAACAGTGATTTCTCATAAAGTTTTGAATAAAATTTAATAAATGTGTATGGTAAACAAATATCATTACATATAAATCTAACTTGAAAAACTGAACATGAATGCTTATGGCATAAAGCAAAATCTAAATAATATGTGTCAATGAATTTTTTTTTAAAAGTGAATACATTGAAATGCATGCAGACTTTTTGTATTAATAGGGAATGTGATCTCTCCTTCCCCAATGTGTTTTAACATGTGATATCTTGGCTCAATAAAGTGATTAGTAAGTTTGGGACAGTACCTTACATTCTTCCACCAATCTTTGAAACCCATAGAGTTTTTTTAAAGGATTTCATTGTGTAATGCTTAAAAAAATCTTCCACAAAGGCATCCCTCTTCTTAGACAAATAGTCCCCATATCTTTTTCCATAATTCAAATAATCTAGTCGAGAGTTGGTGAACTATGGCCTGCTTCTTTTTAATCTGGCCCCGAATGATGATGTTATTTTTTACTCGAAAAATAAATGAAATAATGCACTGTTATGAAATGGCCGACATTTGAGTTGAAAAGTTGTGAACAGTGACTGAAAGTGGCACTGCTTTCATATTCTTTCATTTGTTGCTGTTTTTAAAAGCACTCTCAACAGTTGAATGTTTGTCCAATGTGGAGAGTGCCAGCATGTTGACAGTTTTGCTCTAGCTGTTTCAGTGGTGTCATCTATCAAGGTAATCTTGATATTTTCTTTTTCTTTTATTTTATTCATTACCTGCCATTACCATGTCACTCTCAAAAAGACTTTGCTAGGCTTTTAAAACAGAATGGAATGCCAATTATTTTGTTATAAAGTTAAATGACAAAATTTTTTTAATATGCAGTAACATAATAGCTGTGTGAAAACAATACAGTATACATTGCCATTATGAAACTAAGCATGCACCGCAATATTCAGATTTTATGGAAAATTAACAATCATTAAAATTGGAAAGTTAAAAACTGAATGCATCATTACAATGCAATTTATTCGTAAAAATAAAAAGTGATAATAAAGCAGTAACTTAAATCAGGTCATAAATACCTTTTTATGATCTGTGAAAGGAAAACCAATTACTGATGATGAATTAATTAAAGCATGTTTGCCTGAAAGAACCAAAGAAATTCACTTGGAAAAAATAGATATCTTTCTTTCTGTGAGTCTTTTGGCAAGAACAACTGTTAGGAAGACATCAGGAGCTACATCAAGAGTCAATTAAAAGACAAGGTAAAAATTTTCAAATGGTTTTCATTGGCTTTTAACTGGGAGTCAACAGATAATACTGATACTATCTACTTGATGGTGTTTGTTCAAAGGGATCAGTGCTGAATTCGAGGGGATTGAACAATTAGCCTCTATGAATAGTTTGTGTGGAACAACCACAGGTGAGGATATCTTTAAAGAAGTCAAGAAAATGCTAACCCAATACAATTTGCAATAAAATCAGTTAAAATATGTCACAACTGATGGTGGAAAATATATGTATGGAACAAGGAAAGGATTAGTTGAACAAATTTTTAAGGCTAAGGAAAAGTGCTAAATGTTTAAAACCTCTGGTAATTCATTGTGTTATTCACCAACAAGCTCTCTGTGGGAAATACCTCAATCTATCATGTGTTATTGAACCACTTGTATCAGTAGTAAACTTCATTCATTCACTTAGCCATCGCCAGTTTCGTGAACTTTTATTAGAGATTGAAGTTGAATATCCTGTCTCGCCTTATCATACGGCTGTTCGATAACTCAACAACATAAAAGTTTTATTGACATTCTTCGAACTGAAGTCATGGATATTTTTTCAAATGAGAAAAATTATGCTTACAACCTTTATTATCAAACAATGAATGGTTATGGAAATTAGTATTTACTGCAGACATCATATCTCAACGAATTCAGTTTAAAATTAGAGGGGAAAATAGTACTCATATGTGAAATGTATTCAATCACAAAAGGCATGTCGCTGAAAATTTGCATTGCTTTAAACCCAAATAACATTAAATGAATCTGTTCATTTTCCATGCTGTGAAAAATTTTAAATATTAGCAAAATCTCCGTTCCTAAGAACATTCATGCAGGATATATTTTCTGAACATATACTACAGTTACAATTGTATTTTGCAGATCTTGATACAAGTGCAAAAGGTATTTCCATGCTTCAAAATCCATTTGAATGTATAATTGAGGAGCTTTAACCAAGCCTTCAGCTGGAAGTGACGGATTTGCAAAATGATTATGTGTTAAAAATGATATTTAAAGAAAAGGATGTAACTCAGTTTTATAAATATCTTTCAGAAGATAAACACACTCAATTAAAATCATAAACACGGGGAATGGATATCCGTATTTTGGAATAATTAACTATGCAAAAAGACATTTTTGAAAATAAAGTATGTAAAATCGCAATTCAGATCATTATTGACCACTTGTAAACAACTGTAATGGCAGGAAATACTAATTTTAAACCCAAGTATGATGAAATATTACTTGAAATGACTCAGAAAAAACAGTTACAGATGATTCAGAAAAAACTTAATGACTCAGAAAAAACAGTCTTGATGACTTAGAAAAAACAGTTATGTTCTTTGCATTAGAAATTTTAATGGATTTTAAAATAAATTTTTTAATATGTAAATGTAAATCTTTTATTCATTTTTCAAGTGTTAGTAAAATGTCTATAAATGTTGTGTAAAAGTAATACTTCATAGTTTCAAAAAAAAAATGAACGCTGTAACAATCTAAGTCACTGTAATCAAACGGTGCATTATTGAAGTTGTGAATAAATATGCTTTTGTGCAGAGTTATTGCCACACCTTTGGACAACATCTTGTCATTGTTTGCATTTCAGAATTAGGCCACTGAAATTAAATTTTGTAATGCTAATTAGGTACTCATTCTGCTCATTTTATCAGTTTATTATGTCATCAAATATTTTTTATCATGTGAAGGTAGTTTTGGGCATTAGTGTAGCTAAGCAACTTTAATATATATATATATATATATTCCCCATTTGTTTAAAAAAAGGTCAAGAATTACTTAAATTTCATTTTTATTTAGTAATGTTTTATTATTTATCAAAAAGTAAAATTTTGAATTAGAATTATAATATTAAATTTTTCTTTTGGTTTTGGAATTTTTTACTTTTGAAGGATTACTCACCACTGAATTTTAGTATTGCCAATGACGCCAAACCAGCTACACTAAAAGTTACTACTTGTAAAGATCTTTTTCATAGTTAGGTACTGTTCTAATTGAAAGTTCTCGAGGTTTTTTAATTATGTATATTTCAATTTTGTTTGGATTTAGTAATTTCACTTAAGTGTTTTCAATTCTTTGGATAAGTTCTCTTTGTTTAAAAGTAAAATTTTGATATGAAATTTATACTAAAGTATTTTTTATTATTTCACTTTCGGTTTCAATTATTTGCATTGAGTAATCTTTGTTTAAACGTAGAATTATGTTTAGAATTTACTTTGTTTTTTACCTTGCTCTAGGAAGGGGCCAGATTTTTTGAGTGAACTATTATAATTAAAATACATTGGAATGGTTCATCGGCTAATTCTGGATACACTAAAGGAAGGATTTTTTGTGGAGAGATTTCAATTGATTTCAGTGTTCCTACTTCTGACGAAGTAGCATTGAAGTTGATTGAATTCCTCTTCTATTATGTTCTTTTGTTTTACTTTGATTTTTTAAATTAGGGTATTATTCATTTAAAATTTTTTTAGTGTTAACATTGATTAAATTCTTTTTTGCATGAATTTGATTTTACGAAATTAATTACTAATAAATTTCAAATTTTGGTCTTTGTAGAACTGGTTCTAAATTTCTTACTTTATGTCTTTACTGATATTTTTCAGCAGCTTAATGTGCAAAAATACTAGATATGATTATATTAGATTTTAAAAAATTGTATTGTATATATATATGTGTGTATATATATACATATATATGTGTGTATATATATATGTATATATGTGTGTATATATATATGTATATATACATGCCTTTTTTATTATAGGAAGTTGATCTTATACCAAATGGTTCAAATGTGCTTCTGACAAATGAAAATAAGCTTCTGTATTTAAATGCATTAGGTCAGTATAAATTGTCAAGTAGTGTCAAAGCTGAAATTGAACACTTTTTGAAAGGTTTGAATGATTTAATACCGGATAACTTATTATGCATCTTTGATGAAAATGAATTAGAGGTAAGAATTTTATAACATGCTATTATCAATAATTTTTAATTATATTGATTTTAATTGTATTTAAAATAATTATCATAAAATGTTTTGAAGTGTTATGTAAAAGCTATAAAGTAATAAATTATGTTGACTAAATGTACTAATTAAGCATAAGTTTACAGTGTTGCGGTCATGTAGTGGTATGCTTTAAAATAATTATCATAAAATATTTTGAAGTGTTATGTAAAAGCTATAGTGTAATAAATTATGTTGATTAAATATACAATATTAAGCACAAGTTTACAATGTTGTGGTCATGTAGTGGTATGCTCGCTTGGTATGTAGTCGTTTGCTTGTGTCGCCAACTATTAGACTAATGAGAAGTGTATCAATGTACAAGTTTCATATACACTTGAAGATGGTAATGACCTTGGGATTTGATCCTGGGTTTAATCTGGAAGTCAAATATCATACCACTGTTGCAAAAAGAGCTCCCATGTGACAGACTTTGATACTAGAACTACTTTGTAATGCGAGCATTTTGATTAGTTCTTGACATCACTACAACTGTAAAAAAGTAACAGTATTTGTTATGCACTTGTTATTTATTAGATGTAAAAGAAATGATTTAATATTTATTGTCTGTAATAAAGTATTTTTTATTTGTTTTAATTAATTTTTTTCAATTTTGGCAATTTTTTAAATTTTATTTTTATGTTATTTATAGCCTTTAGTAGTAAAATTCTTCCATCTTAATTAAAAAAAAACTTTACCACCTTTACCATTTAAGTTTTTTGTTGTTATTTTTTTTTATCGTAAGGTATATATTATTCTTGTCATTGTTTCATTCTTCTTGTAACACAATGGTTCCCAAACATTTCCGAGTTGCGGCACCTTTTTTCAAAAAACAAACCTTTCCATAGTGCCCCACCTAAAGTAAAAGTACACTGGTTATCATAAATTAAGGTAAAATCACAAAAATAGCGATAACTCAAAAATAAGCCAAACCATGTAAAATTTGAATATATTGCCAAGTAAGTGTAGCTGAGTAAAACTACAATATGCAAATTAGTGGCACTGCACTCGGAATACGTCATCTGCGAGGAGCATAAAAGTCCATGTTAAAGAGCAAGTCCACATATTTCACTGTGATAGTGACATCAGAAATCTCAGATAGCCAATTCGTAACAATGACCTCCAGGCATCATTTGCCTGTAGAACTACGATGGAGAGCCATTGGGAGGCTAGAAGCAGAACAAAGACAAACAGAAGTGGCCAGATGGCTAAATGTGAGTCCTTCTGTGGTCCATAGACTTTGGAGGCAATTTCAAACTACAGATTCGACATCTAGGAGGTTCGGCCAAGCACAGCCAACTGCTACGACAAGCGCCGATGACCGATATTTGACATTATGTGCACGCAGGAATAGAACCGCTACTCCAACTCTTCTTCGATCCTCCCTTGCTGCAGCCACTAGAAGGTTGGTGTCAACATCAACTGTGCGTAGAAGGCTTCGCGAAGGTGGTCTGTATGCGAGGCGATCAGTCATTTGCATGCTGCTCATGTCATGCCATAGGGCGGACCGTTTGCAGTGGGCACGACGACATGTCCACTGGACGCCTGATCAATAGAGGGCTGTTCTCTTTACGGATGAGTCCAGGTTTAGTCTAGATGGATTAGTTTGATATGGAGAGAAACTGGAACCCGTTATCATCCGTGAAAGAGATGCATACGGAAGCAGCAGTTGTTTCGGGGGGCATCTCTTTGGGTGGACGCACAGACCTCCATGTCTTTCCAAGGGAAACCGTGAATGCTCAGGTTTATAGAGATGACATCCTTGATGCTTATGTGTGCCCATATGCCGGGACAATAGGTGATGCTTTCCTGTTACAGGACGACAACGCAAGAGCACACAGGGCTCGCATCGTAGATGATTATCTTCAACAGGAAATAATTATGAGCATGGAGCGGCCATCTCAATCCCCGGACTTGAATCCTATCGAGCATATTTGGGATGCATTAGGGAGACGTCTAGCTGCTCTGAATCCGCCCCCTCAGACCCTTGCCATGCTTGCAACTGCTTTGCAAGAGCAATTGCTCTCACTTCCTATGGAACTGATAGACCGCATAATTGAAAGCATCACACATCGCTGTATGTGCTGTATTGCTTCTAGAGGCAATCATATTCCATGTTGAAGGTACTTTTCCTATGGCAAACTGGCACCTTCGATTCGTTCATTTTATACATGTACTAATTTCTATACTACCATATTTGTCTAATTTCTTTTTATGTTATTTGATACCTCACTATGTGTTACATATTGTGGTAAGTTTCATAAAATTCTACATGTAACTTTTTCTTTAATTGTGATTTTTTTTATTTTTCCCTTATTTATGATAACCAGTGTATGACTAATTGTAAGTATCGATAAGAGCTAAAAATGAATAAAATGCATGTAGCTTCATCATTGAACTTTCTTTACTTTATTAACACTAAAATAATATTTAGTGTGATAGATGAGCTTGCAAATCACTGCATATTTCTCAAATCATGCAGATAAATTGGACAGGTCCATCCTGATTTCCTTTTCCATGTTAATTTTTGCTCTATACTTGCTTTTTATTACAGCAACTGCCAGAAACCCAGCTTCACACAAATGCAATGTTGGAAATAGAATTAAAATCCATTGAGCCTTATCATTTAAAAAGGGTATTCATCTTTTATTAAAATCCAGAATTCTGTCAATTCCATGCTGCCAAATTTTGCTTTCAAATTGTTGTCGCATGATAACACAATAAAATTATCTTCTTCCACAGAAGTAAATTCAGATGGAGTACGTATGTTAAATGGATCTTGAATCCATGCAAACCTATCGAAATTTTCATTTTGAAAGTATATATCAAACCAAAAAATTATCTGTGATAAATGTGCTTCAGACATGGTTTTTATATCTTGGAAAAGGTCAAGTTGACATAAAAAATTACTGCAATATTAAAAAACAATCTTTGCCTGCATCTTCATTCAAATTTCTTCTCCATAGTTTGAGTTTTTTTATAAAAGATAACACTTTTTCCATTGACTTCAAAAGGTGCACGTTTTTTCTCTGCAGAGAGAAATTCAGCTTTTTAAAAATATCGCTTAAATATGCCAATTTTATAGAAAAGTCAGCATCATCAAAATCTTCTGCATCTTTGTATCCTTCCTCTTTGAAGAAAATAAAAATTTCTTGTGCAGTTGAAAGGTATGTGATAAAATAATGCCACAAGAGAATCATCAAGCACTGCTACAGTAGAACAAAGATGAGTGCTTGACTTGCACGTCCTCACACACTTTAAAAAAAAAAAAAAAAACCTTCCTTTCAGGGGACAAGATGTTATAAAATTTATCACATTCACTACACAATCTAACACCTGATTCAATGCAGGACTCAGATGCTTTGACACAAGCACTTCTCAATGAATAATGCAATGGGTCCACAGTGCATTTAGTGATTTGCTTTGAATAAGTGCTTGTAATCTTCCATAGCAGCCAAACATAGAGTGAGCTCCATCAGTACAGATACCAATGCACTTGGGCCAATTTAAACTATTTTCAGTATGAATGTATCAAGCATCTCGACCAGGTCCTGAGCCTACGCTTCTACAGTGATGTTTTTACAAAATGAAAAGTCTGCTTTAACCCTCTGTTATGGACTGAAACTTACGTACAGAAGACTGGCTTTTTTATTCATTACACATGAAAATTTCTGCAAGTTTTTAATGTATCTGATTTCCGTGTGGATGTTTATTGGAAGAAAAGGAATCAAGATACAAAGTGAATGAATCATTTTTTAAATATAATTAAGAAAATACAATTTATTTATGACATTCTGGGGAACTCTGAAATTTCTGTCTCCAACCCGTAATGCTCGGATGGTTAATATTATTACCATCTATTAACCATACATAGCACATCAAATGAGCATCCTTATAATTATCCACAGTCTCATCTAGCTACAATCCAAATTCCACTCCTTTAATTTTCTCAATTAATTGTTCGTTGATATCCTCCGCCATATATTGTATTCTCCAGCTAATTGTATTATTGGGCAAAGGCACTTTCAAAAGCAGCTTCCTAGCAGAATCGCCAGCTATGTTGTTCACCATATCTGCAGTAGCCTGTAAGTTCTTCTGTGATGGTATGAGACTGCTGTGGTGATTAGTTTCTAAATGGCACTTCAGTTTGCTTGGAAGCATACATTCCACTGCCAAAACTTTAATACGCAGTACGTTATTGCAGTCTCTTTTCACCATTTATTGCTGCTGACATAAAACCAAACAAATAACTGTCATCCTATTTACGATATTTTCATTTCTTCACAGTTGTGTCACTGGTTGAAGACATACTTTCTTTTTCTCTTATTACATTTATTATTGTTCAAAAATTGGTCCATTATCAAGGACGCAAGATAAAAAAATTGCAAAAACTTGTGTGTCGGAGACTGCAAACTAATTTATTTCACTATTTGTTTATTTCAAGTGTTGAGTTTAATTTCACTAGACTTAGATTATAAATCGACTGACTGAATCGACCTGGCAATACTTGCTTATATGTTTTCCTGCAAGATTGTCCAGAACAGCCCAAATCAGTTGCGAAGGCATAAATCTTTTAAGTTGACTGATAGTATAGACACAAATCTATCTATCTGTATCTATACTATCGGTCAACTTAAGTTAAGAACCGTAGATATAGTAGAAAGTGTATGCATCTGTCATAGAAATAGTTCTACCATTTCAAAATATCATATTGTAAAAATTATGATATGAAATATGAATATTGTTGAGCAAAGACAACAGAATGAAAAAATGTAAAAATGTGGGAAATGATAGATTACATTGCATCCAGGTTTTTATTTAAAAATTTGCTAGTATCGTCAGTCATTCGATGACCAGTTGGAAGATGTCCCCTTTTTTTTTGGCATTATTGGCGAAACTGCATATTCCGTCAGCCCTGACCTCACCTCATTCTCCATGAGGAAAGCAATTAGAGCATTCATTCATTTATTGACAGGGAAGAGAAGAAAGCAATGGCATCTGCTTCATCTTTGACATATGTGTATAATTTCAAAACCTCCTAAGCCTTGAAAACCACTATACAATTCAACTAAGATTGTCATTATGAATGTTTTTGTGAAATTATGGTAGTGGTGTTTCTGTGACGAGTATAAATCGCATGAAGTCGACTCTGGGGGGGACAACCTCTGAAAGTCTGTATATACACCCAAATCAAACAACATAATAAACTTAACTTTAGCAACAATACAAAGAAAAGTTCACAATTTCTTTTTACGGATTGTCCCATGAAAAGGTCATTCTAGCCTTGTACATGTTTTCAGGTTAGATTGCCTTGAGGTATAGTGCAATCAAGAAAGAACAGCACTGCCATCACGCTTTTGCAAGAATATTCTGTGCCAGCAACTTTAGCTTTATATAGGGTCAGGTAAAAACAAACCACACAAAAAATCTACATTAGCTTCTCATTTTTTGTTTAGTTAAGCCAAATGTCTTGGTTCAGTTAATTATGAAGTTTTTACAATATTTCGGGCACCCCTGTGAAGAGGTCATGGCGCACAGTTTGGGAATCGCTGTTGTAACACAAAAAGTAGTCAGATTCATCATACAGACTGCTGAAGCATAATTATGTTGCTATGCTGCAGTTATTAATATGAATTAAATCCTTCTTATTATTATTTCAGCAGTTACTGTTACCCTCTCTTTTTTATTTGTTATGATGTATGTTTGTTCTGCATTTCATAAACTTTTACGGAACAGTTCTTAACCTGTTTTTAGGTTAACAGTTCTTAACCTGTGTCATGGATTGCAAAATTGCACCCTTACAAAAATATTAAAAGTTTATGCAACTGGTCTAAGCAAAATGTATAATAGCAACTATGCAATGCATGTATTTTATCAGAATATCAAAGCATGAGATGATTAACATAAATTTCTTGTGGTATGTATTCATATGTACAAGAATACTCAAAACTGTATAATGTTTGAGGGGCTTTTCTAACTAATTACCTGTACCAAAAATTCAATGTTATTCAATGTTTCGCTGAATGTTATTTTCGCTGTGGTTTAAATTATAGTTTTACTGTAAAAACAGCAAGCACAGAAGAATTGTAAAACATTAGATTTATTTTTTTTTCACTACTGAGTTCAAATTTAAATAATATAAATAAAAATCTTATTTGTGTGCATCTCTAGACTGAACAAGTTTGTGGCAAAACAAAGCATACAAAAAAGTGGAAAATAAATTATTAGCTATTAATTAAACTCGTATTCAAGTACAATACAAAGTCTGATATCCAGATTTGGGAATTTTCCAAATTTTTTGTCATTAATTTAAATTGAATAAGATGGCATGTAGAAATTATAAAATTAAAAATCTGAATTAGTTGTTTTTTGAAATAATGAAGCATTTATGAATATTGAGAGAATCATTATAAAATTAAAAATCTGAAGTAGTTGCTTATGAAATAATGAAGCATTTATGAATATTGAGAGAATCAAAATTTAAAAAAAAAACTCAGTATTTATTTGTTTATTTTACTAAGCATTTTTTCAATGTAAGTTGTTTATTGTTCATTTCCAGAGTTCAGGCCCTGTAATTATCGTGTCAAGAATTCTCACTAAGTTGGCATTTGAAATTGTTTCATTCTCGACAACCTCTATCTCACTTTCTTCTCTGTCAGTAATGATATTTTCTGGGTTTGGAACTATATTACATATTTCACCATGCTTTAGTTGATTGATTATTGGGGCATAGTCATCACAGTGGAATAATTCTGTTAGACCATTTTCATTTTTTACACCTTCTCCACATTTCTTCACGAATTACCTGGAAAAGTTTGCCTTGTATTTGCAATATCTGGAAAATTGCAACTATCATCATAAAGTTTAGCAAGTGTCCAGTATACAGGGTGAATTTGAGCAAGTGGACAAAACTATAAGGGGTGATAGAAGGCAGCTATACGAGCAATATTCATCATAAAATGTATGGTCGGAACGCAAGCGGTGAGAAGTTAAAGGGTAGTTTTCCATTGTTGCATTTAAAGAATTAACACAAGAATGAGAGGAGATACTTCAGAAAACATTTTATTAACAGAAATGTAACTGATGTACATGCTCAACGAAATTGCTGAAAAGACCTTCCGCCAGCTCTAATGCAGGCTTCACACCTGCGGGATAGGGATTGACACACGTTTGTGAAGACACCAGGCATTTCCTGAATATCGTCGGCAACAACAGTGATCCTGGTGACTAGATCCATATCAGTTTCAACGAGTTACTCATAGATTAGGCTTTTCATATGGGCCCAAGGATAAAGTCCAAACACGAGAGATCCGGTGATCTTGGTGGCCAAGCTATGAGACCACCTCCACCAATCCATCGCCCTGGAAATTTTGTATTTTGTATAACCAGCCATCCTCTCAGTAATCCACAGTAAAAAATGCTGTTACGTGTGAGGAACGACCTTTTATACTATTTACTTACATTCTATGATGAATATTGCTCGTATAGCTGCCTTCTATTACTCCCTAAACTTTTGCCCACTTGTTCAGATTCATCCTAATATTGGCAATGTGTCATGAAACTAGCAACAGATGGCATGTTGTTCTGTTAAAATTTGTCTTGCTCCTATCAGGCACTGAAACTAAATTATATTAGCTTTGTTGTTTATTGTACGTAAATCTATTCCCTGATTGGGCATCTGAGTTTTGATAAAATAAATTCCCACATATACTTATTGCCTTAAGTAAAATCTTCCAAGCATTTTGGCAAATTTTTTAATCGTAAACAATTTCTAGTTAAAGAATAGTTTATAGATGGCAAAAACATGCTGTGTAGCAGATGATGGCCAAAATATCACCTGCCTTATACCAAAAGGCAAAGGCAGTTGCATAACAGAAAAGCACTCTTAAGGTGTATTGGAACAACAGAGCAGTTATTCTTAGTTCAAAGAGCACTAAGTAGACTATGAATGTCATTTACAAAATCTATTTTTGGAAATTTCTGTTAAATTTCACTTTGACAACACATTTAAAACTTTACAACACTGTTGACTGAAATCCATAATCATCGTAATGTCAACAGAAAAGGTTGCCTTTGTTCGGTAGGTTAGCGTAATTATTTTCAGTAGTCATAAAATCAGTGATAAACTTTGATAGAATGTTTTGGTTTGAGATGGAGGCTAAGCTGCAAGGTGGCTAAATCAAATTATTGATGATATAGAATTATGCTAATAAATAAAGGATTGTGTTTCTTTAACATGAAGATGTTTAATTTACTGCCAAATTGAAATTATGAATCATGGCTCTCCACATGCTTTATTATGAAAAAATGTGTACTGTGCATGCATGAAGCACTAGGCATATGCTACTTATGGAATCTAATTCTTTCTCCATTTTTGCAAAAAATTTCTTTTAAAAAAATTGCTAGTGATCGAAAGGTTTTAATGTTAGATCACTCTGGATGTCGGACTTTGTATTGTATATGTTATTTTCAAAAATTAATTAGATTAAAACTACATAAGATTTAGCTAGATCAAAAAAGAAATATATATAAGAAAATGTATAGCCTGTAATGAAATGAATTTTGGAAGTGCCTGGCATTAATAGCAGTCACATATATCCAAATTAGTGATAATGCTATTATGAAGGTTATCACTTGCATCTTTAATTACATCTGTGATGTTACTTTTATGCTCTGCAATTTCTTTGAAATTCTTCCAGTAATCTTTGATACAATCTCAGACCTAGTGTTTTTAAGGTTCTTAGAAATACTGGTATTCAGAAAACAGAGCTTATTGCCATGAGAACTTCTCTGTATTTCGAAGGAGATACCACTTATTTGTAACATCAGGATACATACTCATTTATGAAAATAGTCTTTCTTTTTCTGCCACATCTTAAGGATGGCCGCAAAAATTTTATCTGCTGCAGTTTAAAAAGCTGTATTTATATAAATATGATTTTTTTTTTTAACTAGGCCCACCAGCGGCCGAGCGGTAAAGACGCTGAACACTGGTAGTTCGGTCCGAGGTTCGAATCCCGCAAACATGCTGGCTGCATGGGCGTTTTCGTGGTTTTCCCCATGTGTAACGTGTATACGAGCCAGTTTCCCTTAGAAAGTCCTCCACAAAGGCATCCCTCCCTTTAGGCAGATAGCCCTCATGTGCTTTGCCATAATTGAATAACCTAACCTATTTTTTTACTTGTACATAAATCTGTAAAATACTAATAATCTTCCATTAAATATACAGCTACTGATGTGTGGAACTGGATCCTATAGTATTGCTGACTTCAAAGCAAATCATGCTGTTAGTAGCTCATCATATGAATTCAGGAAGGTAAATTGACCATTCTATTGTTTTTCATGTGGATATTTTTATACTAAATATGTTACATTATTTAGAAGAAATTATTTTCAAAAATTCAATAGATAAAGTTTTACTGGTACTTTTCCATTAAAGCCATGCCCATTCATATATATATATATATATATATTTTAAATTTATTATTGTCATTATTTTCTGGGTGCCAAGCATTGTCAGTTTTGTTTGATTTCTTCCCTGGTGATAACTATCTTTATAACCATCCCTTGCATAACCACACTTTTCATCTAACCGTAACTTGTACTTGTTCCCCCCTCTCTTTTGCATTGAATTTCACAATTTAAGATTTACAAAAATATGAACATGTTCCTATTCTGTTTCTTCGTTAAAAAAAAAAGATTTTTTCACACATACAAGGGAAAAAAAGATTATGTTTGAATTAAATTATGAAATTAAAATGTGACTGAAAACAAAAATGGCTATGCAGCCTTCTTTTGTGTCGAAAATAATGTCTGAACACAGATATGGTTTGCTATATTCCTTTCATTACTGCCCCCCTCCTTTTTTTTTTGAGGGGTGAGGGCTGTACAAAGTGAACATCTGTTGAGTTTTGCAAACTACACCTTCAAATGAATCGCAAAACAATAGTTGAGTGGAATAATTACATATGGTACAACAGGTATGTGTCGATTTTGTTATTTCATTCTAACATTCAAATCAGTGGAAGCTACAAAGCTGTGGAAATTTATAAAAGCTTATTTCCAACGTCTCCCCAAAAAAATAATAACATAGACCATGCTCTCCTTCTCACATTGAGTTTTTAAGAAATTGTAAGGCAGAACTGGAAAATATTTCCTTGTTGCTGTTTCCAAAAGGGTAAAAAACTTGGTTCCAAGTTTTGCAAGTCATGAACGGGGAAGTGTAGTAGTAGTGATCGAGTAGAAAACCCAAAAAAAAGGGTTTGATGAGAAAAAAAATTAATATTGAGCCAAAGGCCAGAGGTAAGAAATGAGCCAAAATACACCAATGTGATGCTGAAAAGCATGGTATGGCTTTAATAATAAAATATTTTCCTATATTCAGAATCTAAATTGACATGTGTATTATAATGCGAATTTATTTATAATTCATGATGATTTTTTATTTTATTTATTTATTTATATTTTGTGTCTTATCTGAAGTTGCATTCTGTATTAGCGCCTATGTAAAGTGTTGGTGACTTGCATATGAAAACATGCATAAACCAAAACTATATGTGAGTTTATCATGCATGAAAAGTAGAGCTAATAAATTTGTTTCACTGTTTACATTTTATGTTAATTCTTTCATGACCAAAGTGTCCAAGACAACCTGTCCTCAAATGACCAACAGAACCTGAATGGCTGAAATCGCACACTCTGTTTCTACTCACCCTGTTAAGTACTCAATAACCTAAATTGCAGCTTCCCCCA
The DNA here is from genome assembly GCA_000611955.2 of Stegodyphus mimosarum. Taxonomy (NCBI): domain Eukaryota; kingdom Metazoa; phylum Arthropoda; class Arachnida; order Araneae; family Eresidae; genus Stegodyphus; species Stegodyphus mimosarum. The sequence continues at coordinate 26,593 of KK117082.1, read as the reverse complement.
AATGCATTACATTAGTTCATCTTTACTGTCTTGTCATAAAAGGATTCTTATCTCATTCCTTATTGATAGGGTAAAAGTGACTTGTGGCAACTCCTGTGTTAGAAACTAGAAACAAAACTTGTTTCTAGTTTCTAACACAGGAGTTTTCTGTTTCTAGTTTAAAACACACCTCCTTGTTCGTTAATAAACTGGGAGAAGAAATTATTTGAATCTGAAGTAGAATTTGAGATATTTTGGTATTTTAAGCAAACAGGTGAGTAGAGGCCTTCCTCTTCAAAGGGTTAATGTGGAGTAAGCACTTAAAAAAATAGGAGGTATGTGCATAGAAAAGATACTGAAGATTGCAGACAAGTAAGTATATTTCTCAAATGTTATATATCTACTGAAGGACTGCAACCCCTTCTCGACCAAGAAAATTTTCTGAGGAGGAGGAGGAGAAAGAAAATAAGACTACTACGGCTATCAAGAGCTTTCTGAAAAAGTGGAATTAGATTAATCCCAGATTCTTTTAAATGAAAATTTATTTAATGAGAAGTCGGAAAAAGTACAAGGCACAGCCAAGCAATAATGACTTAATAAGCTGACATAGCAGAGTGGCTGAAATGTTAAATGATAGTGTTGTGTACTACATTAGAGCCATCTTAAAAAAGATGAAGACGAGTTTAGATAATTTCTTTGAAACATAGACTTTTTTAACCCAAAAGGGTTAATAGTCTCAAAACATGATTTTGCATTATTTCACTTTTCACACAAATCTGTTGTCATTCAGAAAACCGTGAGATATTATTGTTTCATATTTAATCTGCCTGTTATTAATTAGCAAACAAAACTTTTAAAAAGTAATAGATGCATAGCTTCAAAATATTATTTTTTTTTATTTTTCAGTCTGATTGCTTAAATAAAAATGCACTGAATTCACATTATGTCTAATTTAAAAACATTAAATATTTTTATAGAATTACATTTCATAGTTTTTCATTCTTTAAATATTCAGAAGATATATAATATTCCCTTCTTAGTCTAAGTGCAAATTTGTCTAATATCATATAAAATGTGAGTTAAAATACCACACTGAATAATGATTATTGGGGATGCTAAGACAAACAAGAATCAGTATAATATTCTTAAATTTTCAGTATCATTTTCGAAAGTTTGAACATAGAACCTTTTTCTTCAACTGCAGAAGTACAGATGATGAAAAAGGAGCCTGAGCTCTAGTAACAATAAGAAGAAAGTCAAGCTACTAGTGCCATCTATTGATGAAAAATGAAAACAGCCATGAAGTAATTTCTTTAAAAGCTGAAAGTAAATCCAGATTGCAGTTGGGATTGTTAACTGAAAAAAAAAAAAATAATGAATGTGAAATACTTCTAGAAAATATAGTTTGGTAACAGAAGATGATTTTAGAATAATATTAGCTGCAGAAAAAACGAAAATATGATTTTTTGACCAACAGGGTTGAGCAACAGAGAATTTACATATTTCTTTTTCCTAACATGTACCTCATGTTCTTTAGGGAGAAGTTTTAAGGATATCTTAGTTTTATCTGCATATATTAAATGACACTGCAGAAAATACTAGAGGTTAATTGAGTAAGGCAAAGCAATGCCAAAAATTGACAAAAGAAGATGTGCCAGAAAATAAAGGACAGCTCAGTCTTTAACCTTTAGTAGAATATTTAGATTAGACTCAGCTGAAAAGCAGGTCATAGTTATATTTAAATACTTTTATGATTGATAAGTAAGTATGATTACTAATAAACTAATAAATTGTTGGCATTCTTAACATTAGTAATGTTTTTAATGTTCTTTGAAAGTTTTTTTACAAAGTTTCATGATTTTCAACTGAACTCAAAAATGAATAAAAACTATTCCGATAGCAACTTATGGCAAATCGTACCCCATCCAATGAATGATTTGCATAATGAATATCCTCATAATACTGTTCTTTATGAAAGAAACTATAGTTTAAACAAATGTTATTTATAGCGTTAGAAGTTGGCTTGAACCGTCATGAGCCAAACTGTGTATCAAATAGCAATGAACAGTACCAAATAGGAAAATTAATATATCATTTAAATTTTTAATTCAGTTCATTTTTATTCGTAATTTATTTACCTACATAAAAAATAAAGTTTTTAATTTCATATAATTTTTTTTCATGTTTACCTGAAAATAATTTTGTATATTCTGTTTCTTTTGAAAATGAATTTGAATTTGGATTAACACTTCTACAGGTTTTAGATTGGTTCTGGATTGCTGTTTCTAATTTTACTGAGGAAGAAATGGCAAGGCTTTTGCAGTTTACTACTGGTTGCTCTCAGTTACCGCCAGGTGGCTTTTCAGAGCTGAGTCCAAAATTTCACATAATGGCTGCACCAACATTTGGTAATTTGCCTACTGCCCACACATGGTAAAAAATGTTTTACTTCGATTCTTAATTGAGGGGGAAAAAAAGAAAAGTTAAATAAATTAAGACTAAGATCTGAAATTTAAAGTTGCATGATACCTTGAAATTGAACAAATTTATGTACATTGCACAAAGTTGCTGTTTTACCTATGTGTGAAACGTGCACAAATTAAAAATTTTAGTATTATAGGAATAACACAGTTGTATAAGTGATGAGAGTAAATAATTGTTGATTAATAACTGTTGCAATATTGAAGATGATTACATTTTAAAAACATCTTTGTGTCAAAAAGAGAGCTTGTTGTTTCCTAACTTTGAAGTAGAGAGAGAATAAATGATGCAAAGACTGAAAAGGAATTAAATTTATATTTGCATGCATAATAGCATCCCCTTCCAAATAAAGCATCAGAAGGTTTTTGTATATGTATTTTATATGCTACTTTGGCAGTTTCAGAGAAGTTAGATTCAAGGTGCATAATTTTTTTTTGTTATATATAGTTCCAACTTTTGTACTTAAGTAAAAGATATGATTTAGAATTCCAACTTTCATACTTCAATAAAATATATATATGTATCAGGTTTTAATGAAAGTTTTCCACTACCACAAATATTGTCTGCACAAACAGTTCACGCTGGCATGTTTAATCATATTTTGTCAAGCAATTTTTGACGTTTGAAAGAAAGAGACTTGCTTTAGAACACTGTGTTGTGAAATTTTAAAAAAAAAAATATTGTTATCATTAAGTACAAGGTGTCTGAAATAGAACTATCACGCTGCCAGATTTAAACCGTCATTTATTTCCAGTTCTGTTTCAAAAAGTCAGCTACAGAATGTTGCCAAATCATGTGTACAGCTTTAGGTATTAATGTTGTATCATATAACGCTGTGGAGGTTTGGGAACTGAAAAATCAAAAACAAGGACTATGACATTCAAGATGCAGAGTGCTCTGGCCAGCTTACTGATGTTGATGAGGCCCTCCTGCAAGAACTTGTGGAAGTAGATCAGTATGCAACCACTTGAGAGTTTGCTAAGCAGTTAGACGCTAGTGCCATGTCCATTCGTCATGCTATGCTTTGCATAAACTTGATGTGCAAGTTCAATCACTGGGTGCCACATGAGTTGACTCAAGCAGATAAGGACAGACATTTTCGGGCCTGCACTAATCTGCTCAAATATCTATGCAAGGACAACATTGTGAACCGGATAATCACTTGTGATGAAAAGTGTATTTACTTCAACAACACAGGCCGAAAAGGGGGCTTGATCTGTGCCCAGTGAGCCCGTCAGCGGCATCACAAAGCACACTTTGACTAACAAAAAGATCATGTTTTTATCTGGTGGGATTGCCGTGATATTATCAACAAAGAATATCTGGAAAAAGTTAAAGGAGTATTTTGCCACACCCACCATATAGCTTGGACGTCACTCCTTCAGACTTCTACCTTTTTTCATGCCTGTAGCTACATCTTGTGGTGCTATCTTTCATTCTGCATAGAACGTCTGAAATGAAGTTGATCTGTTTTTGGACTCACGACAGAATGAAACCATGTTTCTGGGCCAAAGGCTTTGAAAAACTACCAAAACATTTGCAGAAATCCATAAAATTGTGTAGTGATTATTGTCCATACTAAAGATACTGCTTTCATGTTGGTGCCCCCCCCCTAACTTTATTAAGAACGTTGTAGAAACGTTAAGTTATTTAGAAGCAGGAGAGATGATAAATGAGCAATGCCCTCGCAGGGACCTGAACCACAGACCTCTCGAATACACACTGAGCTTGCCACTACACCACAAAGGCATGTGAAGAAGGCGGGAGAAATACCTTATATACTCCCCCTTTTAAAAGGCGACTGGTGATTAGGGGACCCAGTCGCCAAATCCTGATTGTGAAGAATCATCATCCACTACTTTTTTTAGTTGAGGCACCACTGTAGAGACATTTGGTTATTTAGAAGCTGGAGAGGTGATAAATGAGCAATGCCCTTACCAGGATTTGAACCACGAACCTCTTGAATACGCGCCGAGCGTGCTGACCACTACACCACGAAGGCATGCAAAGAAACAATATTCGTTTTTTTGCAGAAAACTTTCATTAAAACCAGTTATATAATTTAGAAAACCTTTTTATCACTTCAGCCATATACTAGTTTTAAAATTTTAACGGTAATTTTCTTTTTCTTATTTTTTAGAGAGGCCAATATTTTTTTTAATGTCTTTGTTATTTTAAGTATTTTATTATTTTCAAAATTCTCTCTTTAAATAAGAGTTTGTATAATAGCATGTAATAATATGTAATATGTAATATTTTTGTTGGTACATATGGATAGAATTTAGTAGACAGCTGTCGGTTAGAAAAAATTGAACTAATCACTTTTTTAGTCTTCACCAAGAGGGTTGTACTAGAAATCTGTATGAATGATGATAATCTAGATGAAACTACTGTGTAGTAGATAAAATGGTGGATTGCAAACAGAAATGCTAAGTTCAACTCATTATTTATTCTTAGAAACCCTTTAAACATCTTTTCAATTACATCTTAGGCTCCCGTGCCATTGCTGGGCGTCCAGACTCGCAATAAAAATTAAAACACAGGATATTGTGAATCTGCGTCCCGTGCAGAGAGACATCTCGATGCCCACGAAGGCTCATCCCAGCGCTGAAGCCGTGGAGGACGTAGTGAGTTTTGAACCGCTACCGAAAACACGAGATCAAAATCCGTGCGTATGAAATAAAAGAGGGGCCGTCTGGACAGCGGCTCCCAGCACATTTTCCAAGGTGTGCGCTATGAAAATGGTGGATTCGAGTTGCTTGCAGCTCAAACGTTCTATGAACGTAAAAAAGCTACCTGGTTAATCCTGTCAGTAGTCATATGCTTGTCTCAAAGATTAAGCCATGCATGTCTAAGTACATGCCGTATTAAGGCGAAACTGCGAATGGCTCATTAAATCAGTTATGGTTCCTTGGATCGTAAATTTCTTTTGATTGATACATTGCAGTGGATGAAAACTACACCCCTCAATTTATTAAAAAAAAAAAAGAAGAAGAAGAAGTAGAGAGAGAGAGAAAATTGCAGAGAAAGTGCGATGTCAATAATGCAGTCAGATGCGCTGAAGCGAATTGTATTAGGACTATAATTCGGACTTTTAAAGACTATTACCAATTAAGTATCTCTCATATTTTATATTTTGCATATTGTAAAAAAGATCAAAATTATGTAAACATAAATTAATTTAAATTATTAATAAACCTTTAATGCTTAGTTTTAATTTGGGTATTTCCACTCTCTATTAAAAAAATAGTAATACCATTTTTGGGACTCGGTCATTTTGAGATTAATACATTTCATATTACATACATAAAGATGGGGGCATAAGTGGAACTAGAATTCAAACACCCAATAGTAATTTTACAGCATTACTCATAATCCAATCAAATGCATTGAAAACCAAAACTAGTTCATTCTGAATTATGATTTAATCCTGAATGCAAGACACTTGCTTTCTCCACTTCGGCCTAAACAGACTGCTGTTTCTCTTTTTACCGCAAAGTTATCCAAAATGTTAATGTTCCCGAAAAGGCACAAGTAATGTGCCAATTTTTTTGTGGCCACAAAATGTTTACCAAAATTAAAATGAATATTTAATCTGCCTCGGCTGTTAAGTTTGCTCTTCATTATGGGTCAACATTCTGTGTTTCTACATCATTACAGCTAAGTCTGCTTCCTTACATATATATTATTTTCAGCTCTTAAATAAAAGTCCTAAATGAAAATTTACTGTTGCCTTTTCTATTACTTATATTATATTTCAAATATATTATAATATCCACAGATATTATAATGTATTATAATATATCTGAAATCATTTCAATAATTAAATGAATAATTAATGATGAGTGGATTGAGATACTTGTCACTCACATTGAGATACTTGTCATTGAAAACAGATAGAGCTCTGTTCCTGAATTTAATATAAATTTTTATTCACTATTACCTTTAACCATCAAAATTTAATTGCATTAACAGTATAATGTTTGCTACAAATCATAAATTTTAATAGAATTACTCATATTAAGGATTGACCAATCTCATGATAATAATAAGTCTATTCATAACTTCTAAATCATTTTAGAGAAAGCCAATTTTCATCAAGGAAGCTTGAGCACAAAAATATACTTTTTTTTTTTTTTCTTTTTCTTTCTTTTTTCGGAAACAATTTTGTTTTAAATGACACAGGATGAAAAAATGATGAATTTTATCTTAAAAATTTCCAAGAAATTAACAGAAGAATGCATAAATTGCAGAACTTTAAATTAAATGTTTGCAGTGTGTGTGCAAATTTTTGACTAAGTATTAAAGTATTTAGATTTTTAGCATGGAAAGCACAGATAAATATTTGTTTTGGTAATTGATGGATATTTTAAACATGTTTTAACATTTGTTAAGTTTTTTATAGTTCAATGATATGAATTACATACAGTTTAATTGATTTAATTATTATTTGATAAATAATTAAGTAGATATTCTCATTTTATGTAAAAAATTTCAAATTTGCTAAAAGCAAACAGAAACTATTTATAAAACATGAAATGTATTAAATTTTCTTAAATCAGATCAAAAGCAGCAAATTATACCTTAGTTGCACTGAAATTTTTGTTAAAGTCAAGGATAAGTGCTTAAGGAAATTGTGCTTAAGGGGTCACTAAAGACTTAAGCGTACAAATATGTTAAATATGTTAAAATATGTTATGCCATGTTTGTTTAAAAATAAGACTACTAAGTGGTAGATGTGTTGCAAATCATATAGCTATTCTCAAATCTCAAAAAAGAAAAGAAAAAGAAAGAAAGAAAGCAAGACTCAAAAATTCTGTAAAAAAAACTAGTATTTTGGGTCATTTTTTGTGCACAGATAGTTCTTAACCTTTTGGTTATCATAAATGAGCTCAGCTCACATTCTGATTATGCACCACGGTGAGCACAAATAAACATACCTCACATTATAAATCAATGACTGAAAGATATCCCACATATTTGGGAAGAAAAAACTGCTTAATCTCCACTGAAGGGTTAAGTAATAAAAAGTAAAGCAAGATGTGAAAAAAATAAACCCAAAGCAAACGTCCTTGTAAATCATTAAAGAAGATAAATAAGATATTCAGCCTTGTGCTTTTCAAAATGTCATCAGATTTAATATATAGTCGAAAAATAAGAAAAAGAAAATCTGAAGAAATAGAAAATACTGAAAGATTATAGTACAACTAATTCTATGTCGTAAACTAGTAGAAATGAGTCATGCTTTTAGAGAACTTTTGTCTAGCTTCCATGGTAGATGTGTAGATTATAATATAAATTTGGCTTATATTATAATTTAGGATTTAAATAGATTTATAAATGAAATGAATGCAGTTAACAAATTTATTTTTAATCATGTGGCCCACTGTGCATTTTACCAGATTTAAAAAAAGGTCTATAACAAATTTAGTTAAATATGAATAAATGACATTCAGATTGTGAAAATATTCATAATGCAGAGTAAGCAGTAAAAACAGCAGAATTTCTGGCAAATTACTACATGCACTACAGGTAATAACAGATTTAAAGCCAAATAAATTTTAAAAAAAGTTGAATGTTATCTATGTAAATTGGTATTTATATGAATAATATTTTGCTTTTATTTGTTTATTGTTTAAGTAATTAAAAAAAGATGAATGCCAAAACTGTGTATCAAAATTATAAGCCAAAAAAATTCTGTGCAGTAGGAAAGATGATAAGCATAACACGTTCAGAAAGTATTGCCCATAACTGCTTAAATTACAGATAAGTATATATATCGTTCTATGTTAAGTACATTAGTACATCCAAATACATTAATATTATAAGCACAGTAAGTACATTTAAATATATATAAATGTAAGTAGTACTTTTAAGTGTATAGTTTTTATTTCTTCAATTTATTCAAATATATGTTTGAATGTTGTCAATATGCATAATAAACTTGTGTATTTGTTTTGCAAAATTTTAAGTGTCTTGTTTTGTTAAGTATAAAATATTTTTATGAAGCTTTTAAAAATAATATTGTTGTGTGTGTACAGGTTCATATTGGATTTAATGCACACAGAATTGATGGTAGCTTGATAAAGTTTATTTTACAGGAAAGAACACTTTACAGTTCTGGAATGTTTCATAAAAGTATTCATACAACTCAAACAATTAAGAATATTAAACACAATTCAAAGTGCATCTAAAAGGTAAAGCTCTCACAAATATCTCAATACTCCAAATTCAGCTCTGAACTAAGAACTGAGAGCAGATGCTCTCTCTAACACTAATATCTGATTTAATTATTATTAAATCAGTATTTATCTGATTTAAATCTAATAGACATTAATCAACTTTTTAATATTGTGATCTGATTCAAAATGTTTAGCAATTTTAGGAAGTCTTTCTCTGTGACAACAAGTCTATGTTAATTGCATCATTTTTAATTTCACCATTAATGTCATCTTCAATTTCATCCATTGCATTGTTTTAATGGGACTTTTTTTTAACTATCAGATGTTCATATCTGGGTTTATTTTCAAGAAAATGGGGGCTTGGTACTTTCAACTTGTCTAATAGGGGATCAATTATTTTTTAGGAAATGTAGATGTATTTATAGGAATATTTTTAAAATCTGCTATATATCATCAAAAGTTTGGACTGAATTTTTGCAGCAAAATGTTACCTCTCATCTTATACATATATTGGCTTATATTCAGAAATATAAAAAATTTTAAAAAATTAATTATTAATGTTAAAATAATGCATGACTATTTAAAATAATGCATGACTAGGATTCTTAGTCATTCTAATGTTAAAGAACGAGATTCCTATCTATTCAAATTTTTGTTGAATATTTGAAAGAGCAACTCATCTTAAACTGTTTACTTGAATTTTAATTCTAAGTACTAAATATGCCATGGTGATTTTTTTTAATTGATGGTCATTTTTTTAGAAATAATCTGTATCCAATTTAATGTAAGTAAAGAGAGCTTGGGGAAAAGTTAGCTTGAAAAAAACTAAAATAAATATAAATTTGATTATTTTTTTAATTAAATTTTATTTATTTAGATATATTACATATGATTTGTCATTTTCATCATAGAAGTTAGGACTGTATTCAAAATTCATTTTCTTTGCATTGATTTTTTTTAAATAAAAATTACAGCATTAAGAGTTTTTTTCTTCCCTACAATTTTCATTTTAAAAATTTATAATTTAAAAGTAGAAGTTTTAATGTAACATAAAAAAATATTGTTGTCCCATTTGATGTCAAGATTTTTTTCTCCCACAGTTTCAATCAGTTGTGTTTGCCAGATTATGACTCATATGAACAGTTCGAAAGAGCACTAAGGTTGGCTATTAATGAAGGTTCAGAGGGCTTTGGTATGGTCTGAAGAACTAAAGCTATTCCATGCGAAATATTTTCATTGCATTAGGGATTATTTATACAAGAAATTTCTTGTATTAGAAAGAGTTGAATATATGCAGTAATGACTGTGATTAATTTAACTCTTCCATTTTCACCGCAAAGTATTTTGTATGATGTAGCTGACACTAGCATATTTGTGACCATTTTTTAATGGATATTTTGTGCCTCTCATAACAGTAAAAATTTTTCTTCATGCTCTGTTTACTTTTGAAAAGAAAGACATCTGCATGTCACCACACATTTGTGAACAACGAAAAATCTAATTTGCCTTGTCCTTTATTTTTTTCTCTGAAATTCTTCCTTTCGGGGAGGGGAGGGCAAGGATAGGATTATGAAACTTTATGTATTTGACTGATGTGCTTTTATATATATATTTTTTTTTTCTGTTAGAAAGTTTTCTTTATTCTTCTCACTGTACAAATTTTGATTGTGAACTTGCCTAATACTTTTGAATGTAATCATGTTGAATTTGAAATGGTGCCCACAATTTAATAACACATGGATATTTTCAATCTTGTTATTAATAACAATGGAATACCGTGTACTGTTATGAAATTTTCTTAAGATTCTGATTTATTTTCTTATATTGTCATACTTTTAGATAAGATATTTCCACTTCCCTGTTTCTGCATTATACTTATATTGAGGTTTCTTCCCTCATCAATTCTAGTCACAGATTAAAATGCAGGAATTATACTTTTAAGAGTAATTTTTAAACCATGAATTTTATCTAGCCCACCGTTTATTCAAACTATATTTTCGTATGTAAAGCAGTTTATAAGAATAACAATATGCAATCTTTTCTTCAATGGTAATTATTGCTCAAGCTCCCTTTAAAGTGTTCACTGCAAAATTAAAAACTCTTTGAATTTTCTGCACTTGTTATTTAAAAAAAATAAAAATAGATTTTTAAATAATATTTGTAAAATAAGAATGTACATTTTTCATACTTTATTCATTATCTTAAAATTTTCTGAAAGATACATAAAAATTTCTATCAATATGTTTGTTAAATTTTATTAATTACGTACAGATTGACTGAAATTTTTATTACAGCTTATATGCGTGTAGCTATGAAAGTTTATTCTATAGATGAAGAGTTTCTGTTGAACTAATATTCAGAAATTTAATAGCTATACTAACTGTTTTAAATATTAGACTTTATTCTGTACATACATGTAAAACTATACAACAGAAATCAATGTGTTTGCTTTAAAGTATTCTAAGTGCCAAAGTTGAAATTTTTCTTTAAACATGTGGCTTATTTTATGTTTTAAAATTAGGCGTATGTTAAAAATGTCTTATTAAAAATAACTAATCATTTATGTTATACATATATGTGATTAAAAATTTAAATTCACTTATGTTTATCAGCTGCGTGCAAGTTTTCTAAAAGCATATTACTTCATATTTAGTCTCATTGAAAAAGCCATTTTGTAATATGTTCTGCATATTAACAATTTTACTCTTAGATAGATTTTATTTGCAATAACGGAAGTACATTTATTGTAAAGGATTTTTAAAACTATGATATTTGTGTACAAGCAATCATGATATGGTTAACAAAAGCAATTAATATATAAATGAAAGATTAGTGCTATATAATGTAATAGTTGAAAGAACAGATCAATTTTGTAAATGGTATTTCGTACAATGGTGCCTCATATCTGGAATTTACAATAGGTTAAAAAAAGTCTGAGGCACCTTTGAAACTTCAAAATATACACCAGGTGAGACCAGGCTATAACATAGTGATTAAAGCAGCTTTTACTTGCTTGTTACTGTTGTAGCAATTGCATGTATAAGCACTTACATATACTTTTTAGTTTGTTCTAATCAAACTGATGAAATTAGTCTGTGTTAAGCTTTATTTATATTGTCAGGTTTAGTTGCTTGTTTTGTGATTTTGCCTCCAGAACTGGAAAGCTAAATTTTCATTTAGTGACAAAATTTTTTACTGTGAGACATGTCTCACTTCTAGAGCTTATAATTTGTAAACAAAGATTTTTGAAAGACAGATTTGACACACATCAACACATTTTTCTTGTGTTAAATATGTTGGCAGCATTTGCATATGCTTTTTTAGTTTTAGGTATATTTTTATATAAAGCTGTTTTCATTTTGCATGGCTTTTTTTCTTATTTTAAAGCAATTTTATAGATTTAAAGTTATTCTGCTCCCAGTAAACCACTCCAGAGACTGAATTTGAGCATTCTTTTAGTTCTGTTAATTTAATCAAGCCAGAAAACTATATTATGAAGAGGATTAGATTTACAGTGTTATCATAAATATAATATGTACTTTAAAACATTCTAATAAGTATTAAAATGATTAATATAATCTTGCACAAAATATTTTTAATAGAATCGGAACATGTTTTGTTGTGAATGGAAACAAAAAGTGATGTTTTTAATATTGATTTCATCAAGAATATATTACAATTTTGATGCTTTATTCATAATGTTAAAATTATCTGAAAGATACATAAAAATTTCTATTGATATGCTTGTCAAGTTTTATTCATTATATACAGATTGAGGAAAAATTACTGTTTTTATTGGAGCTTAATTAATTTTTACAATTTTAAGATTTAGTTTTATTAGTAAACTGTATCACTTATAAAAATTGCAGCATATTTGCTTTCAAAATTTGTATTGATATCGGTTTCTTTACTTCAAAATATATATTAACACATTCAATAAAAAATACTTCGATTTTAGTAGCCGTGTTCAAATCTTGGATCTTTAATATAGTTGCTGTTTAAGTAATATTTTATTCATTGTTTTGATTTGGGCTTTTAAAGTATACAAATGTGGTTGAGAAGTCTTCTAAATGTAATTATTGTAATCCGGTGGCTTCCTAGAGATTTTATTTAAAGCTAGAGGTAAATTAAATTTCTGAGTTGGTACTCTGTTACTGACCAGTACTCAAACCTATGCTTATCTTACCCTACATTCATCTCTGCAGAACAGTTGTAAAATATGCACAGGAGAATAATGGTTGTTTGTGATCAGATAGTATTTAATTTACCTTTCTTTGCTTCTGTTTGCACACATGGAAAAAAATGAATTTTTATTTCTAAAGTCGCTTAAAAAAATACATTATACGTATGTTATGAATGAGAAATAGTCTTTAGAATATCATTAAGCCTGATTTATATGTAGTCGAAATACGTGTGCAATAATAATTATTATGACGATATGATGGCTACTATATTCAAATAATTATAAAAGGAACAAATAAGTAGTAGGAAAATTAAAAGGAACGTCTGTGAAATTAGATAAGCAGGGTCATGGTTGCAGAAGATAGGAACTATGATAAGGCACAGTGGTAGCAAAGTTAGTCATCAGGGTTGAGTGCTTGGCTGTTTGTGGAAGCTGTGATTTTTACTGGACTTTCCAATTGTTCATATAGGGACATGTGTTTGGAATAAAACCATGACTTTCCAATAGTCTTGGCATTGTAATCACTGATATTGCCATGGGAATCATAAGTTAGAGTACCGCCATAAATGTCTCGGCAAAGTTATATGGTTAGTGGTGAGTGACATCGTTTCTCAGCTCCACTGCAAATAGAACTGAATACAAATCCTTATCAGAATTAATGAAATGCATTTCTGTGATATAATACTAATACTATTTCTGTACTATAAGTTGCATTAATTGTGCTCTTTTAATTAATAAAAAAAGGACAAAAATGGCTTTTGCAGAAAGTTTAAATAGAAGAAATGAAATGGAATTACTTTGTAAAAACTTAATGTTTCTGCATGTTTTGCTTACTAAAAAAAAGTTTCTTGAAGTAAGAAGGTATACTGGTGATAAAGTGGTGGTGTTGGAAAAGAAGGAGAGAGTTTTGGAGAATCAGAATTTGATCCACTTTGGATGTGTAGTAATAAAGATAAATCCATATTTATAAAATCAAATGAAAAAATGCAAGCAACTGAATAAATAATGAAACTATCCAATAGTTTAAATATGCTGCTGCAACAAACTGCTTATGGCATTATAGTTTGTTTATGTGTGTGAAAGATACTAGTTTTCAAATTACTTATTAAATTATTTAATTATAAAATTAACTTTTTTGAAGTGTATTTATATGTACAGAATGTCATTAATTTGGGCTTAAGTAAGTGAGGGACTTTTTATATTCTACAATACATAAATTACATTTCTTTATATCTCTGTCAGAGGTTTAGTCTAAAATGTCAGAATACTTGACTATCATATTAATTAGAGAAATAAGCAGTATGCTGTAATGTTTGCTACATATAGCATTACTTCATTTAGTAATACAGTGTTGAATTTAATAATACAGTACTTCATTATTACTTTTTAAATTAGTTATCTTATTTTTACTTCATGTACTAATTAAATGGGTGTATTTAGATGTATGTTGTGCAGCTGTCATGTATAATACGGCATTTGCTATTAATTGTTGTAAGCTTGGGAAAGCAATGTATTCTGTTTTATTTAAAACTGCTCTATGGTTGCTGGAAAAAAACAAATTATCATAGAAATTATTAAATTGGAACCAAACTTATATCTTAAATATGTAATCCATGTTGAAATATATTTATAATGCTCTTTTATATTTCATGTAGTATAATTTACAAATAGATCTTTTGAAATGAGATTAACATTTGCTCATTTGCATGATTTTGCATTACTTGTGTTGGCCGTATTTGGATTTGTGTGTGTTCCGATACTACCATGTTTGATATATAATTGAAACATATACCGACATTGCTTTCCTTTCTATTCTTATTGCAGAATTAGAATCAAAATTAAATGTATATATTTAATATAGCTTAATGCAGAAGTATCTAACCAAAGATGTATATTATGAGGGACATTTAACATTTGAAACACAACACTCAAGAGCTACATTTACAAAGTGAAATAGTGATAAAATTTTCTCAAATATGGAGAGAAATAAAAGTAATATTTAATCAGTTTTGCATATAAACTGAATAAAATATTTCCATAAGAAATTATGGTTTGTGATACAGTGAATGGTATATTAGTTTTATTAAACCAAAATCAGTAGATTTCCTGACTACTTAAGAAAGATATTTTAGAATTTGTGCATTTGTTGGATATAATTACATATGTTGCTTTTAATTTCACTTTAGACTTTTCAGGAGTTATTGCATTATTAATTAATTATTGATTTAAAAACAGACAGTATTTCAGAATGGTCAGTGGGATAATTTGTAATGCTTTTTCTCAAATATCTTATCAGTATCTCAAAAAAATCGAATACATGTTCTTTTTTGAAATCCTATGTTTTAAAAATTAATCTTTTCACATATTCTATGTAATATTAAATTTTTGTCACCATTTTTTTTATATTGGGAGGGGGAGAATAATATTGATGTTTAATACATGATTACTGTGAATTTAAACAGAAATTTTGTATTCATATTTTTTGGCATTAAATTAGAGTATGGCTGAAATACAAAGCAAATACTTTAACATCTTGTTTCTGCCAATTTTGCAGTTTTGGAAAAACATCCCAATAAAATTATCAGGAAATCATATCTAATGTGTTATATTACAAATTGTTTAATTGTCACTGGAGATGATTTGTTCTGATGCAATAATGGAAATGAGAATTCAGGGTATCAAATGTGATGGTATATCTAAAAATTTCCAATAAATTAGGCAGTATTTAAGATTATTAGTCCCTCCCATTATGTCCGATTTGCCATGGTTTAAGTTTAAAGTACCATCGTATTGTATATTTTCTGAATGTTCAAGGGAAAAGTGATGTAAATTGTGTGTACATTTAGAATTTTTTTTCATGCATATGCAGTACAAGTCTAGAATCAAATACAAAAATTGTACAAAGTCTGGCGTCCAGTATCTGGAATGATCTAATATCCGGACCTCCAGATCACCAGGTAAAAAAAAAGGATTAAATAATCTAAAAAATTCCCCCATCCCCTTATAAAGTCTAGGAATATAGCATATAATATAGAAGAAAAAGCAGATGAGTCATAATTGCCCCTGAGATTCCTGCACGTCATTTTCAAATACCTACTGACTAGGGTGTGGCACCGATGACAATACATTGATTAGTATTGTATTGATGTTGGCCAAGATCACCCTTGAGTGGTAAAATTTTTGTATCTGACCCTAACAATAAATAAAGCTCCAATGTTGCAACAGCTACATGTCATCTTATTTAAATTGATGAGCGATTCCAGATCTTAAACTTTGTATTATATTTAGTTCATATAGTTTGAACATTACTTTTCTGGACACTTTAAAGTGTGTTTCTGAGTTTTTTTAACCTTGTGGATTGGGGAAAATTTATCTGTGTAGTCTTTAATAAATTTCTTGTAAATACTCAATTACGTTAAATTATGAAAATTGAAGCACACTTTTTAAAGTGAACAGCTAATCTTAGATATAATGAAGATTTTTGTGAAATTCTTGTTTGAAACGCTAGATTTAGAGAGACTTCAGCACTGGATGTGTTATTTGATATGAATACAAACACATGCAAGATGTAATTAATTATAATTAGTTTCATACAAACTATTAAAGAAGTAATGCATTGCTTTTTGTGCTACCTGTGATATAGCTCTTGTGTTTAGCGTCACTTGTTTTAGAATACTTTTTCTTCAAAATTCGTTATATATAATTTTAATGCATATTTTTCTAAATTTTTAATTAATAGGATTATTTTTCTTTATTATTAAATTTGATTGTATCTGAATCATGCCTGTTATTGCTATTTTCTCATAAACTGTTTATTACCTTTCTACATCTTAAGCTTCTATAATATATAATTGCAAACTCTGAAAATTAAACTGTGTATCTTTGGAATAATTTGCTACATTGTTTGTGTTGTGGCTTTCTAACATTTCAGTGAAATCTCATGCTATTAAGGAAAGCGCCATAGTCATTAGGTTACATAAGATAATCATTGCTGACATGTATTTTTAAAATTAGCACATTAAATTATTGTAAAATTTGAATCTGTAGAAATTTCATTCTTCTTTATTGTTGTGAATACATGTGATTTTGTTGTTGTTGTTAAGAGTCTGCAAAAAGAAAATAAAATTATATAATAAGTTAGAATATGTGTATATAAAATATATATATATATATATATATAATGCATGTACTTTTCAAGTATTTAATATAATAAATATAAGATTGAAAAAAAAAATAATTAAGTTTGTATCCTAAATAAATTGATTTAATATATGGTCTTTTTAATTAATAAAAATTTTATGTAATAATTTTTTTATTTTTCTGTCCCCCTCCTCCTCAAATGACGTGCTCACTAACTGAATCACACTTTCATTATTGAATTTCCATCACTATTAAGGCTTTTCTGAGCTTATATTTATATTTTCCACCAGAGAATTAAACCAACCAGTTTACAGTTATGCTTCAAAATCTGTGTAAACTATGGCATGTGTGATAAGGAAAAATCTGATAATTTTTAATTGTACTTAATTAATGGTTTTGAGATACTTAAAAATGTGTATAAGTAACAGGCATATCATTTCTTTCTTTCTTTATATTTCTGATTTAATAAAGTTTTTTTTCTGAAGTGATGGTTTAAGTGCTATATTATGCTGTTTGGTTGATACATGTTGAATTTATAAACCTATAACTTAAATGCCAGTGATTGTTCGTCCAGTTTCTCATTTTACTCCCCATTTGTTCTGAATTTATTGAAAATTTGATCTCTGTATTAAAACATATTTTGTAAATAACTGAAGACATTCCACATTTCTTATTTAGATGCAAGCAGCATACTTCAATTTTAATACTATTTCTATATTGCTTGTACTTAAGTGCCTAGGACTGATTTCAGCATTTTCATACTTTGTTTTATCCTCAGTTTATGATGTCTCTGGGAAAAAGAGAATCTGTTAAAAGAGTGTATTTATTCTTAAACTATAAAAATATAAATTTTTGAATTATATAACATGTGGTTTTATTGTTTTAAAACTGTATGTTATATTTAGCTTGACAGTTAAAAATTGCATATCTATTACCTGTAATTAATTGTATTTGTTATTGGTTGAACGATTATATTATTTATATCTTATGTCAGAAGTTAATATAGCCTAGACATACGTACACATACAGAGGAATAAATTCTGGCAGGTATGTTTTAAAACAGAGTCCTAAATTTTATACTAGTTAAGCATTTTGCTTAAAATAAAATCATTTTCATTTTTTGAAACATTAGATTGATTTATTATTAATCAAATATAATGCTATATAATTATTCTTGTAAAAATATCCCTGCATCATTCTATATATTAAAAATTTACTTAGTTATTTCTTATGTAAATAGTAAAACAGTGCAATAAGTATTTTATTGGTCCTGCTATTAAAAAAATCTTTTTGGTTTGATTGCAAAATTAATTGAAAAGTTATACATGTACTTAAAAATATTTCATAACATCTGTATGAAATCTTTATTTTAATATGTTTTGGCTGCTGGTTTGTGATTGTTACTGTGATAAATTGTCTATGGTGCTTTTTTTAATTTTGTAAAATAGTGTATAGGTGTTTTTGCATTGATTTTAAAAATATAGCTTATTTTGTTACACATTACATTATTAATTTCTATTCCTTCATCGAATTTTTCTGGAAGCATGATTTTCTAAATGATGTGCCTCAAACATGTTGCTTGGTACAATAATTTGTAAATTGTTGTATTCATTGTAGTCAAACTGTAAAAAAATCCATTTATGAAATAAAACTTTTCAATATTGTCACATCTTGTTTCATAGTATTTCAATACTGCATCGTTCATGCATCTTATTTATTTTCTATTTTTTCAAATATCTTTTTAAAATAATTTGCTACTTTGTCTTTTAATCAATTTGTTCTAAATACAGGCACGATTTTATAGACACCTTTAAAAAATCAAATACCAAATTGAATATCTTGAGACATGAAAGTTTGAGGTTAGCTAATGCATCATGCACAGTTTGGCAACCTGTGTAGGTCAACACATCCCATCATCCCACATGTTTCACTTCGTGAAACATGTGGATGATGATGTGAAAAACAGGATTGATTGATTCACTTAGAAAAAGTAACTGTTTATTGATAATGAGCTTTGCCAAACATTAATTTATTTTTCACACAGTTTGCAGAATTGATTAAAAACTGTGGAAAATTTAAATTATAAATGCAAATAATTCTCTATATAAAGGTGAGAATTTGCAGAACACCAAAGAACATTGAAAAATAATTTCAATGTTCAGTCATCTTATCAGTCATCTTTTAATTACCACAAAAGTAAGGTTTCTGCCAATATCCTGTAAAAGCTGTGCAGTTATGTTGCTGAGAGAATCAGAAAGCAAACGCCATTGGGACTTCATAAATAAGTTAACTCCATTGTCTAAAAATACTCCACTCAGAGGCCAATTAACGTAGGAGTCCCGCAAGGGTCCCTTGTAGGCCCGATCTACTTCTTACTTTATGTGAACGATATGCCTCACACTCCATACACTACTCTAGCAATGTATGCGGATGATACAGCGATCCTCGCAAAAAATGCATCTCTAGACCAAATAACCCAGTCATATCAAATACACATACATGCATTGGAAGCCTGGCTTAAAAAAAGTAAAACCCGGATTAATGTGGAGTCAGAGGCAATAAATGTTCACTAAGAAAGGAAAACTGAACAAACTTTGAAAATGTATGGCACTAATATCCCATGGGCTAAGCAAGTAAAATACTTAGGTGTAGTTCTGTATAGAAATCTTACATAGAACCCCCACATTACACAAGTTATTAATAAGTTCCGAGATGCTGAACATAAACTCTCCCCCTTAATTTCTCGGAACTGAGTTTTATCACTAGACAACAAGTTACTACTCTATAAAGTCATGTTGCGCTCCATTATTACTTACGCATGCCCTGTCTGGGGCTTTGCCAGCACTGTACACATGAAAAAAATGACAGGTTCTGCAAAATATAACTTTAAGGCAAGTAACTAAAAGCGGATGGTATATCCGCAATGAAGATATACACAGGTGATTGAAAATGAAACAAATCAAAAACTTCATGGCAAAAATCGCCAAAAAATTTTTTAAGAATTTACAATAAGTAGAGAATGAAAGTATTCCCCTACTAAACTATAATTTTAACGAAATAAATAACTCCAGGAGCTCTCTTAAGAGCATTAAATTAAAAACATTTGCTAACTATTGAACGGTGTAATTTAGCATACATCTAATTTAGCCTCACAGCTGGATTGCTATACGAGATATCTGAGTTAATATAAATAATTTTTATTGATATGTGAGTTAATCTCATTGATTTATTCTATGTTAGTTAATCGTAAAAGATTAAAATACTACTTTTTTTTAAAGATGAAAGCAAATACTTTCTTAACTTCATTACCAGAATCTAACTTTTGCAGTAACCCCTCCCCCTTTTTCAGCTCAAGCAACTCTCAAAAAGTATGGCTCTGAAATACCTCCCCCCTTAAGCCTGCCAACAGTATTGCTTGCTACACTGATACTCTACTCCTTAGCTCTTCTCCACAGACTTCTACTCGCAGATGATATCTGATCATACTCCTGTGATTGCTACACTAGAGGTTACCAGTATTAATTACACGAATGTTAAGACTCACACCAACTGGAGAATGTACCACAATGTTGTGAAAGTGAGGCTCCCTAAATTAGGAGTTATGAAAAGCCCTTCTGATATTGACAAGGAGATTGATAGGCTTGCTACATGTCTTAATGATTCTTACTATGAGGCCAGCAAGGTTACTCAAAGATCTAGTAAAATCGCTAAGATTCCAAGGTACATCAGATCTCTCATAGCTGAAAAAAACAGGCTGCTAAGGAGGTATCACCTGGGAACCAGTTATTAAAACGGAGTTAAATAGGATCAGTAAGCATATTAAACTTGAAATGCAAAAATTAAAGTGTGAGGTTTGGAATGATAAAATGGAGGAGTTAAACTTTGCCTTCTGGCAGTTAGTGATGCCTTCTGGCAGTTTACAAAAATGTTAAAGAGGGCCCATCAATGTGATAGGCCAATTATTGTCAACGGCATGACTGCTTATTCAGAAACTGACAAATGTCAGATTTTCGCTTCACATCTTGAAAAGCAGTTTCTCCCAATCGGACACCTTGTGATGTTCATTTTGAGACCCAAGACAGAATGGCTAGGTCCTCCCACGGTTCTAAATGCCGATGGTTTAACTAATCCAAGAGAAGTTACGGATATTATCTCCAAATTGAGCCCCAAGAAAGTCCAGGGATTTGATAGAGTTACGAACTTAATGATCAGGAACTTCCCGCGCGGTGGGATCACAAGACTCACCAGCATTTTTAATATTTGCATTACGTTATGCTACTTCCCGAACTGCTGGAAGTACTCAAAAGTTTTCCTGCTACCGAAGCCTGCAAAAGACATCACTAAGGCGGAGAATCACAGACCCATAAGCTTGCTCTCTAATATAGGCAAGATCTTTGAGCGAATAATTTTAAGAAAATTCCAGCCTTATTTATACTTCCGGAAGATCAGTAGGGATTTAGGAGCGAACTTTCCATATCTAAACAACTGATTAGGCTTGGAATTTACCGGCTCTGCTCTGCATCATAAGAGTTGTACTGCAGTGCTCATGCTGGACGTGGCCAAAGCATTTGACCGCATCTGGCATGAGGGCTTAATATATAAATTGATAATGATGAATTTGCCTAGATTACTAATCTTACTCACCCGATTTTATATTGCGAATCGTTACTTTACAGTTAGCTGCAAGCAGACTCATTCTGGATAAAAAACTGTAGCTGCAGGGGTCCTGTCTTGGCCTAGTACTGTATCTTTTCTATGCGGCTGATTTCCCTCGGAATGAACTCAACAGAAATACATTGCTGGCCTGCTACGCGGATGATACCGCTATAGCGGTCAGATCTATTCAGCCTAACAAAGCAATTTCTGTTATGCAGGATATTGCTATGGACATTGAGGAGTGGTGCTTCAAGTGGAAAATTTCCATCAATGCGATTAAATCATAACTACTACTTCTTAGAAGGAAGAAAATGCTGGTCTCAGTTCAGCCACTTTACCTATTCGGCCAACGTGTCCCGATGGTAAACAAAGCCAAGTATTTAGGTGTTTACTTGAATCAAAGATTCACGTGGAGTACGCATGTCAGTTACATTGCAAACAAGACCAGAGGAGTTGCTCAACAATTACAAGTACTTCTAGGGCGCACCTCGCTGTTAGATCTGAGAAACAAAAGGCAAATTTTTATTTCTGTTTTACGACCAATTATGTGTTATGCGTCCTCTGTCTGGGCAACTGCTACGAGCTCAGATATCAACATATTGCAGGTGACTCAAAACAAAATCTTACGCATCATTATTGGAGCGCATTTTTACATCCGTAACAAACTCCTGCGCGATGATTTACAAGTTGAATATATTGTGAAATATCTGCAAAAACTTAACAGCGAGTTCTTTGACAAAGGTTTGAATTGCAGTAAAGGACACATTAATGCTGTACTGAAGTATGTCTGCATTCCTGAGGACTACAATATCAGGCCTTTCACGCCTCACAGAATGAAGGATCACAATTTTGTCACTTAATCCGCTCATTTTTGCATATGTAAATAACACATTTTCATGCGTACATTACTTCACTTTCATTTGCTTATTACATGTTTAACATTATATTCTATGCACATTTCATCGATTTTCATTTCTTTTGCATCTTCACAGCTCCATACACGTGATTTTTACTCTTGTCTCAGGGGTGAGAGTTAAGTTATTTTGATGATTGGACTTTTTGTCACTATGGCCGATGGGCCTTCTTTCGGCCTCTGATCCGATTTCCCGACTGGGAAGTGGCTGATAGTTGACACCCTGATTGTCCTTAGGGGATTAGATCAATATAGCTTATTAAAGCCCAACTGGGCTAATATAAGCATAAGCAATTAGCATTTAAGCACAGATGACCGGCTGACAACTTCGATATAGGACACAAGATTAACAAGTTGATATAATCAACTGATTCTCTGAAATCACGAACTGAATTTTATCCTCACAGCCGTAAGACGGATCGATTGGAAATTACTCATTTACGTTATGCCATAGATTCAACATATAATTGCTTTTCTTCAATATCTCTGCACTCAACTTCTTCACTAATTAACTGGACTCAAAATTTATGCTACGCTAATCAAAAGATATGTACAGCATTCAACATTAATAAACACAGGGTAGGGCCTCGCCCAGGAACCTGAGGAGTGACTGCGTCACATAATCTAGCCATACATATAGCATGCACAATTCCTAAAATTATTAACTAATGAGTATATAAACCCAATTATTGATCTCGCCTCTGTACGTGGTGTTTAACACCTTTAATTTAATCCTATACTGTTAATGGTCATTGGTATAATATTTAAGTGATGGTAATAACTCTTTAGTAGTTGATTGCCAGCAGCAAAATCCAGATCCAAGACATCTGAACGTCTTCGCTGTTATAGAAACATTGGAGAAAACAATTGTGAGCTTAGTTCACAGCACAAGTGGTCTGCTTTGAAAGACCTGGAGAAGAAAGAAATGTTGATTTTTAACACATGGAAGAGTATTCTTAACTCATATAAACAACTGAAAAATCTAGCTTTTGCTGTTTTTTCTTTATTCGGGTCTGCGAACAATCATTTTCAAGCATGGACCGTATCAACAGTAAATTGAGAAGTAGTCTTATTGATGAGAACTTGGAATCATGCTTAAAATTAAAAGCAACATACAAACCTGAGTTATACAAATTTTCCAAGCAGAGGCAGGGCAGATGCAATGCATTTGTTCGTTATTATCATGATTTAAGTTTTTCGATACCTTACAGTTTTATTCTATCAATAAAAAGTATCGTTATGAAGTGTAATATCAAGTTTCATTCGACGCTACTATATAGTTTAACTAAGACTTAAAAAACTGAAGTATTAAGTTAATTTTAGGGAGTGTTGTGGAGTGAAAAAAACATGTGTTGAGAAAGAAAAGAAGAGAGAAACTGTGGTCACATGGATTATAAACAATAATCTGCGTATGTGCTGTGTTTACGATCGTGTGTGTAGCAAATGTGTCATTAAAATTGCTTAATTTTTCTAATTTAGAAATTTACAGCTATTGGAAAAAATTAAAGAGTACTCTTGGAAATGATTCCCTTTCGTTGATGTCAATAAAAAGGGTCTTCTCTTGTTCAAAGAAAAAATATGAACAATAATAATGCCTGAACAATAGTAATGTGGGATAGCACATAACACCAGCTGTGTTAAGGCGGAAATGAAGAAAGCAATAAATTATAAAACATATGTGCAAATTTCTGAAGAAATTGAGGTAATATTTATAAATTTTTCTTATGCACGATACTTACCGATATTCATGTTTTACTTTATTAGGAATATTAAGTGCATTTATTATGAAGATTTTAATCCGCACGAACATCGAAAAGTTAATTTTTTAATACCTTCCATTGTTGATATTAGAGTTGAGTCAGATGAATGTAAGGAAGACATGAATGTCCCCAAGTTCTTTGTCAAAAGTAGTCAATTTTGATGAACTTATCTCACCTGCATATGGCAACAACTGTAATATCGGATATTGTTCGGAGAACAGCCTTGACGCCAAAAAGGGGAGAAACAGCTTATTGTGGTATAGCAGGCAATGGTTGTCATTCGATGACGTACTTCCTGTAGGGAGACAGCCGTGATACTTTTCCCTTGCTAAGGGATTATCTGCAGTAGGAAATCGGGATATGTAAACGTAAAGTACGTTGTGTTTACTGTTTAATTATCAAAGCAACAGCGAAGAGTATTAAATTAAAAATAGCACATAATTGAATAAAATATAATTATAGGTATTATTATTGATAATTTATATAAAAATAAGAGTCCTCCACCTGTAAATGTTTATTAAATGATTTATTTTCTCTTTCCATTTACTTTGTTATGTTTCCTGTACTCATCGATGTTCAATTATATTCTTTTATTATTCTATAGCTATTTATAAGCTATTATATTCTTTTATTATTCTATAGCTATTTATCTATTCTATAAGGTTTATTCTATAGCTTTTTAGCATTTGTTTATGTGCATTGCAAGTAATCTATTATCATTTTCTTTTATGCTCTCATTGATACCTAAATTACTATACTTATGCAGTGTAAATGTTTTGCAAACACGGGCTTCGTACACTAGATACCCATGTGTGAGAGAAACAATGATATAATAATAACTTAAGCTCATGGTGGTACAACTTACATGGTTAAAAACCTTTTCTTCCTGTCTTTAGCGACTAAAAATATTTCAATTGTGATATTACAGTGACAGGCTTTCCAAGAAATGTAAATCGATGTTAAGAACAGGATTACTATACGTCTGTCAGACATTTTCTAGTTTTCTCCATTCTTCTCCAGTAACATATCCATCTTTGCAATGTGTGCTTTCATATTATACTTCTGTACAGTAATCTGAATTAAGAGGAACTTTAAATTTGCCTATAGAGTGGCAGTTTTACTTCACAGATGCTAGAGATATCTGGCTTAAATAGACTAAACATATTTGCAGTATATTTGTTCTAGGACATTTGTATCCTCAGTCTGATATCTAGTGTATTGCACGTTTAATATTTTTAGTGGTTATTATACGAATTAGAAATAATTATACATTTTTAGAAATATGTATGCAATAAATGTGTGTGCTGTTCTGCATGGTAATGTTCTCAAGTCTTTTAATTGTTCAAAATTCCACAAAATGCAATGGCATTGTATTTAATTTTTTAACTTCAGTAAAAATATAAAAATTTCATTAAATCTGATAGAAGCATACATATTCTTCAGTATTTAAACACATTTAGTTACATGCATTATGTAATGGAAAGAGTAATTTGCCATTAAAGATTTCCTCATCTTTATGTGTATAGTATTTTATATGTATAATGCATCATGAACTGAGAGGTTGCAATTTAATAAATGAATATTTCCTGATGTACAATAAGTAAAATGTTAATGCTGTATGCAGTTAATAAAAGTGGATTTATATGTTATAAGAATAAACTAAAAACTGTTTGTTTCATTTTTGATTTTAATTGTTATAAATATAAATCATCTGTAACTTACAGTATGTGGAACTATGTGATAGTAAAAATTTTGCAGTATTTCCTTCGTGATTTATTTCATATAACTAAGTAAACTGAAATTCGGTTAGACTTCAGATTAGGGGCCAAATGAAGCGAAATCGCGCCAAATCTGGTAACCTCTTAGCGTCATGGAAATCGTTAGGGTTTAAGGTTACAGTTTATGGTATTTAAACGGACTTTTTGAATTTTTGTCTTTCACCAAAGAACATCTATGCATACTTTTTGATATGACAATACATATTCTTTGATTTCACTGTGCATCTAGATTGTGGTGAGCAAAATGGCTGGCATCGAAAGAGCTGAACATGTGGATTTTATTATTTGATTCGGTTGCAAGATAAGGGCGAAAGATGTGTGACATAATAGTGTATGAATTATAGTTTGATTGCGAATATGTACGAATGTCCTAAGTGTAAAAATAGTATGAAATTAGTTGAAATGAAAGATGCGATAGATTTGTGTGAATGGAGATGTGTGTCCATTATATGTGGTTCAGCACGTGGTTGAAATAAGTGTGCCATTTTGAATTTCAACTCCATTGTATTGTTACATTTTAG
>KL817039.1:0-39250 GCA_000611955.2 Stegodyphus mimosarum | reverse complement strand
CCATTATTTAATCACGAATGAATTTGTTGTTGAGTTTTAAATAAATTTTAAAAAGACAATCCGATCTTGCTATTTTTCCATAAAAGCTCGGAAACGTTACATCAGACTTGGTTTTTTTTACCACGAATGAGCTAGCCAACCAGGAATGAATCTAAAGGTTAACAGACTATGGTTTCGAAGATTATTGTCCGAATATTATTTCCGACGTGTTTACAAAATGATCCGGCAGCTCTCGAGTTCCACAGACGATTTGTGTTTGCGGTTTCGGTGAATGTTTATTATTTTTTTCTCTCTCGTATGGTTTTTTGTCGCTGGTTATTTGGTTATTAATTTCAGAAAGTGATTAAAAAGATGCAATTGAGATGGGTAATAATTTAAATTAAATGAGGACAAGTAATTCTTGCTTAAGAGAAAGTTTCATTGAACTAATGTGCATTCAGTATTATATCAAGTAGTTTAATTACTTTCAATTTGTCAGAAGAAACATTGTTCATTGTTTCAAATTGAATTATTTCTTATTAGGAAATTGAAATGTGAGTTGTTTAGCCAATAGGCGAAAATGTTGTAGGGACCTGGATCCAATAATCCTAGCTATTCGGATTGATAATCTTTTGAAATATTAAATAAATATCTTTTATTGACTCATTATTGTATTTTGATCTTGTGGTCTACTGTAGGTCACCTATGTGATTCTTTCGGAAAACATGGTCAAACTTCCATTCGAACTTGGTTAGTTTATTGCAGACGTAGAAGAATTTAATGATGTTTGTAACTATACGATTAGATTTATTAATTTAACTGAACTGGTGTATTGACTTCTAAGTGTGAGATTTATCTTTCCCTGGTGTTTTGAAGTGTTCTTTTCTGAACTTTATGAAAAGTGTTTGCGGCTACAGTTGTATTGAAATTATGCGTTTACAGGAAGGAGAGCTGAGTATTTAGTTTTAGTGAGACATAGCATGTTGATGATTTTGCTATGGTAAAGCAATTTTATCTGATTAATAATCTTTTAATGTTTTTTAAACAAAACACTAGGGAGGATATTTTCATTTCTGTACTGAGCTTAAGAGTTGAGAGTTGAAATGCTAAACTTTATTTTACTGTGTTGAGGACTTATGGCAATTTAATCTAGTTTAAATTATTAGTTTTTAGTTTTTCAATCACCAGTCTCTTGGATTCACAAAAAGCATTGGCTTTTGCTAGAAAGCGTAAGAAAGAAGTTCTTTTGACTCGCCTCAGGATTGGTTACACTAGAGTGACTCCTAACTATCTTTCGAAAACTGAGAATGAGCCTGTTAGTTTAAATTGCATTGTCTGTCTATCCGTCCGTCATATTTTAATTGAGTGACCATGTTTTAATAGTCTTCGCCAGAAATATTTTAATAGATGTGACTTGATTCTCGACCGTTTAATCGGAAGAAAGGTCAGTAGTAGTTATTTTATTATTTAAAAGAGACTGGCTTTTATTACGTAATCTAATCTGATTTGAAGATCACGTATTGTATTTTTAGGTTTACCACTTGTGTGCTTTTACCTTGTTTTTATATGACTTCATAGTCTGGATATGATACATTTGTCCACATTCTTATTTTCTTTTCTCATAATTTGTTTTGAATTCATCAAATTAAGTCATACCACCTCGCGTTTTGTGCATGATAACATCTTTGGTTTTGCGCTAATTATCTCACTCATCCCATCCCATCCCACTTAATTTTGGTATAAACAGGCCAATTTTAGAACGAAACCTGAGCGTAATCAGGGTATAGCTTTATATCAATGAACAATCAATTCCCAATTTTATTTAATAATTTTTACATTTTCCTCAGCCTCGAACAAGTCTAAAAGGTTTTATTGAAAATGAAAATATTTGAAAATCCCTTTCTGATACCCAAATTTAACAACATTGGCAATATTGAAAAAATGTTTTTCAAAATTTTAGAAGCATTACAATGTATAGCTAATGGCTTAGTATACAGGGAGATACGAGAAGAGAAGTAAATAATATTGCAAATGAGACGCAAGACTTAAAATTCACTTTTATGCTGAATTTTGGAATGAGAGTTTGCAAAATTTCCATAAACTATACATATCCATGCACACAAATGCACAAGGAATCCAGAATCAAGCACAAGATCTTCCAATAATTGGCTCCATGCGTTGACCGTTGCACCATAAGAGTATATAAGAAGAATGGCTTAATTCGTTGTATACTCGCTATTCAAGAAACATTTTAAATTTGGTACGAATAATTTTGATGAATATTTATCGAATTTCAGACGTAAATTGACCGCATATGTAAATTTTAAGCTAACATGAAAGTTCGCAGTTAAACAAGTGAAAATTATGATAAATATTTTAAGATCACATTGAGGTAAAATTATGAAGAGTGATTCTATAGAATTGAGTTTTCAGGGCATTTTCTGCACATAAATGTGTTTATCAGCCATATCACTTTAGACAGATTTCCACTAAATTATTTCAAAACAGATGAATGACTTTAAACAATTTATTTCAGATTAACTATTTTCTAATTTTACATTTTGCTCAATTAGTAAGTAAACTAAATTAATTCAAATTTTAGTCAATTAATTTTTAACCTAAATTAAACATTTTAAAAATTTTATCAAATCTTTCATGCATTCATATTATTTAACAGAAACTTACTGAAGAAATTTACATTTTTACAGGTTAATTCAAATTTTTGCATATGCAATTTTTTTGTGCCGCAGCTTTCAGCTGCTAAATGATAAATAATGCAAAATAAAGTTTGGGGTAATAATACATATCTAATAGCAGTTCATAATATGAAGAATAATATGCAAGTTCTCATTAAACTATAGTTTTATTTAATTTAAAATCATAAAACACGACTGCACTCAACCTCCTCTAAAATGAGTCATTTTAATAGAAAAATTGCGCACACATTTTTACTATCTCATGAGATAATTCTTACATAAAATTTATTTTTACACGAGGAAATTTTAATTTTTTTAAAGTGCAGCTATTCCCGACATTCTTGCTATAAATCTATTTTAGGAAACAGGAGCAACGAATGACTATTACAGTGGGGTGCAAAATTTTAATTAAAAGATTTAGAGCATCAAAAATATACAAACGTCATCGGAAGCCTGAACATTCAAGTAACCGGAAGCAATTCGATTTTAAATGAGATTGCCTCCATGAGAATAGTGTCCCATCTGATGAAGAAAGAACTCATTACGAAAAAGATAAAATGTTTCCGCTCTTTTGAGAAAAAACATCTGAATATGTAATCGTTCATCAAGCTGGTGTTCCAATCTTAGGATACAACTGATTTTATTTATTATTTCTCCAGAAGTAGTTGAAAAGTGGACTTCAAACGAAGAATTCCTTCAAAACGAAGGAATTATATTAATTCTATAACCTTAGATCATACAGTGATCTAGTAAATGACTATTAAATCTATTAGTTAAGTTATTAAATGATTATTAAATCTACTAGATAATTTATTAGTTATCTATTAAATGACTATTAAATCTACTAGATAATTTATTAGTTATCTATTAAATGACTATTAAATCTATAATTAGTGATCTATTAAATCGTTGTATTCTAAATTGACAGGTTTTGTACGCAAACACATAGAATTTTATATTTATTTAATTAAAGTACCCTATTTCCTCACGCATTATTCCCATAGCTTTTTAGTAGCTGTTTTTGAAAATTTAAAAAATATTCGCTTAGTTTTTGCTTTTTCTCAATGCGTTCAGAGAAAAAGCACCTCTAAATTTTGTAATGGATAATAAATTTATCGGCCGAGCGGTAAAGATGCTGAACTCTGGCAATTCAAACAGGGATTGTTGTGAAATGACCTATCTCTCTCTAGCAGTATTTTCGTATTTTCCCTATAGTTAAAACGTACACGAATCAGGAAGCTGCTACCCTTTATTACGCTCTTTAAATTATTTACAATGCGTCAAGTCGACGCTAAGACACTACGCCTCTGCTTAGGCGGAAACTGAGATAGTAAGAACTAAACTAAAAATTTGAAGATATTAACAAGTAGTAGAATTAAGCTACAGGGCTCAGGCTATCCTGCTTTCAAACAGAGTGATGATAAATTAAGTGGCAGCAAAGTGACAGCTGT
Organism: Stegodyphus mimosarum; assembly: GCA_000611955.2. NCBI lineage: Eukaryota > Metazoa > Arthropoda > Arachnida > Araneae > Eresidae > Stegodyphus > Stegodyphus mimosarum. Next base: position 35,124 of record KL817039.1, on the reverse strand, counting down.
TATGCCACGTTTAACCAGCAATGACTACTAAACCGAAGCTCACGCTACAATACGTACAGAGATTTCCCAGACTCTCTAACTTTCCCTTCTAGAACATGATACTTATAACTTTTTTCCCACTGGCAAAATTTGCATTAATTGACACGCGCTACCAAATTTAAATATTCTGGCACTGACAATTAGGGGAATGAAGGCGTATAGGAAAGAAGGTAAAATTAACCGGTTATTTAAAATAAATATAAATTCCTATATAATAAAGCAAACCAAATCGAACTTACGCATCAATGGCCGCGTGAATGAAACTGATGAGCACTGGTATTTTGATTTAGGAGCGAATTGGTTGGCTACATGAGAGCTTCTGTGCATTTTCTCATATGCACTGCTGGCCACCCAAATTGCAACACCAAGATAGACAAGAGATATCACACCAAAATTTATTTAGTAGATAACATGTTGACCAAGTATCAAATGATTAAATTTATAGACTTCTGTGAAGTGTGGTTCCTTCCAGAATCAGTAGCCAGAGTAGCCACTATTGCTGGAGATCATCGCTGCCATACGCCTCGGCATTGATTCAAAGAGACTTTGGGTGTGTTCTAGAAGTACAGCACACCAAGCAGCTTCCACACGTTGCCAAAGTTGATCTAGTGTGGCAGCCTGGGATGTAATCTTGGTCAATCGTTCAGCGAACATAGACCTCATGTTTTCTATCGGCGAAACATCCGGAGAGTCAGCCGGCCAGGGAAGCAGTTCAATCTGACGACTGACGAACAACACTTGGACAATGCGTGCCACGTGTAGTCGCGCTGAAATGCCCTGAAGGTAAGGAAGGACAACTGGCTTCAACACCTCGAAGATGTAGCGCTGGCTGTTTAAAGTACCGGCAATGCGTACTAGAGGACTGCGAGAGTAATATCCAATACCGCCCCATACCATAATACCCGTTGCAGGACCCGTGTGGCGGTGCATAACGCAGTTGCTCAGTATCTTCTCTGCACGGTGTCTCCAGACTCGAATCCAACCATCGTGGTGTTGCAGACAGAAGCGTGACTCAGACAATTTCATTCCATTCTACCATCCACATCCTTCTTTCATCGCACCATTGGTGGCGGAGACGTCTGTGGTTCTGCGTCAAGGGTAGACAAAGCAATGGACGTCTTGCGGACAGACCACGCTGCTGTAAACGGCGTCGAATGGTACGCGCAGACACTGGATGACGCGTTACAGACTGAATGTGCTCTGCTATGGTTCGTGATGTGACTGAGCAATCCGTCACTGCCATGCGCACAATGTTCCTGTCATCACGTGAAGTAATGCACTGAGGTGGATGAGATCGAACACGTCGGTCCGTGCTACCCTCCTGCATCCAACGGTCACATATCCGCTTGTTTGGTTTCGTCCAACACGACTACCGATTTCTCTGAAAGATAATCCACACTCTCGGTAGGCCACTATCTTTCCTCTGTCGAACTCTGATACTTGATCAAACGATGATCGCTGTTTACTACGAGGCATAATTGATCGTTTTTTGAAAAAACCACAAGAAAAACACAATTTCCGAACTTGAAATCGTCGAAAACTCCAAGCCATAAATAGCGCTTTGAAGTGGCGCCACAGGCGCACGTGATGTGCGTCTGCACTGAAATTCTAATGATTTGCATATCTCACCTCCACTAATGCATATTGTAAATATCATGTTATTTGCGTGCTTCCTTCAGGGTGTTGCATTTACGGTAGCCAGCAGTGAATTATAACGTGAATATGATCCAGCTTCCTTTAGAAATTTCTCCTCTTCAGGCAGATAGACCTCACATGTTTTGCTTTTATCAAATAAAGGAGGGCACAAATGAATGTGATAAAATATATGTGAGTTTAAGAATATTATTGAAATCTGAGCAATAGGAACAAAGAGACTCTTGAATTTTTTGTGTGTGCGTGTGTTGTTTTCCTATCTGAACTAAATCTTTGAATCATTTTTTCTAGTTCGATAATTCTTTCCTGAACAAGCTTTCGACCCATAATAAACATACGAAACCCATTCAAGAGATTCTCTGCCATTGTTGAGCCCAACCAAGTATTTCCTCTGCGCAGGGTACTAGATGAGAGTTCAGTATGTGCTCGTATTGCATGGTTGAGACAAAGATAGAAAAGCATATTTAGTTGGCAGGAAAAAAAAGTCACCACTTCTTATCAAGCATTCTCCTGATAATTGGTAAGGTAGGCGTAATAAGTGATGGGAAAATAAGATACGGGATGTTAAGATCTTCTTCAAATTTCACCGATTGTAGATGCTGAAGGATCTGAGAGATATTACTGCACTTTTATAATCCTTAGTATTTGCAATTCAGCGCCAGTGGCAGCTGTAGTACTCGCGAAAAGTAGAATTTCTTGGCATAAAACGTTCTATGCTTAACGATGTTTTTGCTCTAGCGTTAATATTCTATTTATGTGGTCTACACATTGCAGCATATTTAGATTTTTGTACTGTAAAATACTAGCCAAAGATTCTAGCAGGGCCGAATATTTTGCAGGTAGTGCTACCCACTCTATAAATTAAGATTTCGTGTCAGCATAGTGTAGTTTTATTAGAAGAAGTATTGTGGAGTCATTAGGTTATTTTGAAGCTGGAAACTTGGAAAATCTGCAATACCCTCGTCGGCATTCGGACTCTCGAATACACACAGACTGTGTTACCGGTATATCACGAAGGCATACAGAATGGAGAGAGAAAACACATTATAGCATTACCTTCTTTTTATAACATTATCTATCTCTAAACTATATTTATAAATGTTGTTTGAATATGCTGACATTTATGTATTTCTGAAACCAACGGGTCTCACATAAGGTAAAAATATTTACCACATATTTTCTTCGCTAATCATATTTACGAAAAAAAGCTTATCCCATCCTTTAAAGCAGCAACAGTATTTCTAATCTTCTGTTTTCAGAAAAATATCTATTTATTTGCATCCATTGCATTTAATGCATTGCATATTTGTATCAACTTCATGCGTTCATTGTACGATAAACACTAGGAATTCCTCCCGGGCCTTTTTAATCAAAAACTGATAACTGCTCCAATCTAAACTGTTCTAATCCAACTGCTAAACACAACTGTTTCAATCCAACTGATAATTGCTCCAATATAAGATATACTAACACCAGCTATGCTGAGTATTTGCACATCTACTATGGGTTCCAACTAACCAAGCGAAGTCAATTACCATAAAACTGAAGTGCTATGTTTGTTCGGTGATTTCTCACCATCAGAATAGCTAACCATCAAACAAACAACTGCAGAATTAAAATGATTTAATTTGTTATACCTCAGCACTCGTAAGCGTTTTAAGTAAAATATCAGCCAATCGGAAGCTGGTTTCAACTCAAAGCTTCGTTTCCGAAACAATAGAGATAAATTCAATACTTTTAAATAGGCAAAGAATATAAGATTCTATACATCGCAACAGAACATACACTCACCAAATAGGATCTAAAATAAATATCTAAAATTTCGAAATAAGGCAATTTAGGAACAGCTGTAGTTATAAATTTGTTGTGATCTCACTGGATGTTTTCGTTACAAGCATTTATTTTAGTCTTCTTATATATATTTACTTGGTTCTATTTCATTATATACATTTATTAGTCTCCATTACCAATTTCGTTGGATTATTTGAATATGCAAAACAAACGAGATCTATCCGCCTAAGGAAACGGGTGTCCCCATGGAGAAGTTTCTAAGTAAAACTGACTCATAATAACGTTACACGTGGGAACATCACGAAACCCAGCCATGCAGCCAGTTCATTTGTTTGGGTGATTGGAACTAGCAGTAATCAACGGTTTCAACGAGAAAGCCGCTAGTCGGGTTTGACAGATTTGAAAAACTAAGAAGCAGTGTCTAATAACTATAATATTAATAAAAGAATGAGGTTTGTAAAAGGCATAAAGTTCTTTTATCTAAAGCGACTAAATCTTAAAATAACAACATTATTACCAGTGGCGGCTCGTAGCTAAAATTAGTGGGGGTGCTGTTCCAAAAAAATTTAACCTTTGTTTTAAACCTGTGTAAAGGGAAACAAACATGTATAAAAAGAAAATTTATTTTGAAACTTCCATGAAATTTTACAAAAGAAAAATTAAACATTTCTTAATTACTTTGTTACAATACATACAACTTAAATTGTTACAGTTCAAGCTTTACCTATTCATTTAAAAATGAAATCCATTCTTCTTGTTTTAATTTGCGCGAAGATATCAATAATTTTCTCCTCGATCTCTGGATGACAACTGAGGAAATTTTTCTATATTGAAAGCATTGCAAGCGCATGAAAACGAAAGCTCTTGAAGTTCACTTACAGTCACAGAATTTATTACTTGAGGATGCAAGGACATGGTTAAAGTTTTCTGTAAAATAAAAGAACCGAAAAAAAAATGAATCATATAGAATAGCTGAAAAATAATCTAACCAAGAATATGGTGTATGATTTTTAAACACAGCACACGCGGAGTAAAAAAAAAAGAACCAGCTCCCAACGACACTCCAGATTCGGCACTGCAAAAGCGACAGTGCTCTTCTCCCTCTCAGCCTCGTAAGAGTTTCCTAAGAGCGCATGCGCAGAACAGCCAAATACCACACGCGCGGAGTAAGAAATAATCACGTTTCCATAATTTCGGCATTGCAAGAGCAACAGTGCTGCTTTCTGTGCGCGCTTGCGCAGAACAGCCTTGTGAAGCGCAGTTCTATACAAAAACTTTCGGACCTTTTTCATAAACTGGAGGATGGCTACTGACATTAAGTTTAAGGATTATATATTGTAGAAGTATAAAGAAAGAATTCAAGAAAAAGGGCTCATTATATTAAATATTAAAAATAATAATAAGTGGAAACGGGGTGCTGCAGTTCCACAGTGCTTATTACGAGCCGCCACTGATTATTACACTGATAAACCTACCTATAACAATATTGATTAATTCAAATACTAAACGGAGCATACATTAATTCTACGTAGAGAACATATTTCGTTCCAAATGTATGTATGCAAAATCTTTATTACATATGTTTTTATTTTAAATTGATGAAATATTGGATATTTTGAATCTTGCTTCAAAACAAATAATCCACAAATTTCACGAAAATTAATAACTTTATTTCCCTATTGAAAATTCCCTGGATCTTTTCAGTTATAAGATTCTGCCAAACAATTCTTCTACACAAATACATGCGCCAACTTTAAGCTCGCAGCGTGCACTTTTGAGAGCTGCTAATTTGGAAGGTGGTAAAATGTTTCTAAATGTGGGAAATTAGTCACTTAAATTAGTTTTTTTAATTAAACAAAAAACGAAATAGCATGAGATATTAATTAAAAAAATATTTTACTGACTATTCAGGTTCTGAAAACAAGAACATTGTTTTAACAGACAAAGGAGGGGAAAAAAGAAAAACACATTTCATTTAACGAGGGCAAACTTTCACGCATACAATTTCCAACAGAAAATGTTTGAAGTATGTTACGCGATAATGGTTTGGTTCATTTGATTATGGCAAAGCACAGGAGAGCTATTTATTTAAAGGGAAGAATGCCTTCGAGCGGGAATTCCTAAGAGACATGGGCTTGTATACACGTTAGAGATGAAGAAAACCACGAAAGTATCCATGCATCAAACCCGTTCGCCGAGATTCGAACACCAGACAGAACTACTCGGGCTCAATGACTTTTCCGGTCCGTCCGTAGTGGGCTACTTGATAACGAAAAAGATCGAAATCTCACACTAAACAAAAAAAACTGTTGCCTGGTGTAATAAGGTGTTATTGCCATTTCACAAGCATAACTTGACTCCTGCGATATTGTTTATTTATTTTATTTAGCTTATGGCAAACTAAGTTAAATAATAGAGGACTATCTCAATTCACTAGGAGTTTGAGACGAATTCAGAACCCTATAAACGGGCTCAGTGTATGGACGCTTTCATGGTTTTAAATTTATGTAGCATGGATACGAGACAGTTTTTCTTAGAAAGTCTTTCACAAAAGCAGACGATGAACTTTTAAATCAAAACTTACCTTACAAAAGGCGAAGAAATAACTGGAAATGAAATTGCGCTGAAAATTATAGTAATCTCCTGTTAGTTCTTTATTTATCATGGTTTTAAATTATTGCCTACTGAGATATGTAAACGCATTGTTACGAATTTTGTATAATGTAACATGAAAAGTCTGAAGAGCGTAAAGCACCACCGGAAAGCCAAGCTTTTTTATGTTATATTTTACAAAATGCGTAACAACATTGTAATTTTGAATCAAAGTGAAATTCTCTAGACATTTTAGACTTGTTCCATTGAAATTATTTGTGCGTTATATGGTATCGTATAAATACTCTATTACAGTTCAATAATTAATTTGATTAAGGAAAACCAGACCATATGGAAAGTTGTTAATATACAAAGATACTACACTACCTTATAATTTTTGCCTCCAACAAGCAGCGACTGACGATGAAATATTCAGAACGGGGAAGCGGACAAAAAGGTCTCATCAAGAACGTCATGAATAGAATGAACAGATGGGAAAGCCATGCAGGGAACTTAATCGGCACCCTTGTGAGGACCCCGAAATCTTTTTATACTAACCTTCCTCACAATATAGAACTGCATTCAATTACTGAGAAACCAGTTTTTTATATTTTCTTCTCTATGGTTATGAATGAACGGAGCTGCGAGACATTTAATCGGCTCTATAGGGTGTTGAAGTGAAAAAAAAGCAGTAACAGTTTGGACGCTCAAGGCAAAATGCGGTAACAGACGCAGCCAATTGACATATGTGAGGGTAGAGAAGGGTGGTGAGTGTGTTTCGTCCCGAAGATCAGATTTTGGGGAAGACGGCAATTTTTGCACGCGTCATAATTTTATTTTCGCACGATTATGGTATTTACATTAACTTAGTCATTTTAGTACTTGTAATAAATCATATTTTGCAACTGTATTTACAACTTAACGAAATAAAGCTACAGATACAGTAAAACCATTAATTTTTTTCCTACAACACTGCATTATAAAATATCAAATAAATGTAAAGCAATAAACATGTGATTACGCTATTGCTCATTTGCTTCGTACATGGCGTCTGCAGCTCAAAACATATTTCGAAAACATACTACTCTCCCTCCCCAAATGGCGAATTCATCAGTCACATTTTTATGTCACACGTTTATGACCATTCGATAGTTTTATAAATCGTTCGGAAATATTTATTGCCTTATTTATGCACCTTTGTGTAGTTCAGTCGTCCCTAGCCACATGTAGTGAATGAAGATTTGAAATGAAGCCAATGGGAGATAGAAGACATTTTAAGTTTAATTTTTAATTAATTGTGTAAAAAGGACGAATGCTTTATATTATAAATACTCCAAATTTGTTGCTTTAAAATCGATCAATCGTGGTCAGTTTTCAGATCTCTGAGATGCTTAAAAGAGAGAAATCTTATATATTATCTATATCTCTTTCGGTAAATCACTTTCTGTATGCATTATTTATAATATATGCGAACATATTGATTAAATTTTAAAAATAACTCGTCTCTTAACGATTTTTAGGATATTTCATCTCTTCTTCACTATCCCTTGAAAGATACGACCTTTGTAAGTCAGTTTCACTTAGAATGTGAACTATTCTCTCTTTATCAAGAGACATAAGGTTGGCTTAAAATTCCGAAAAAAATACTTTTGGATTCGAACCTATATTTGATAAGTTCACAACTTTTCCAAGAAGAATTTGTTTTGTCCCTTCTGATTAGGCTTGTTCTAACTATGCTGTTACTCGCAAATCACGGGAACATGTTTTTGACTACAAATGAGACATTTTAAGAACATGCCACATTTTTAAACTGAATGACCAGGAACAACCACAAAATTAGTTTTCGGATCCTTTAATATCGTCTGCCATTCCTGTAGTGCCACTTTTTGAGAACTAAAACAATCATCACTGGTATTCTTGCCTTCAAAAATAAGCATCTTGGTTTCATTCTTTCATGTTCTTCAGTGGAAGTCCGCGGCACGAATGCCGCAAGTATTTTGCCTCTTTGTGGTTTCAGATTTTACTGTTTTTTTCTGCACGTCTTCATATCTTAATGACTAGTTAAACAAACTCGTCATATAGACATTCTATCCTCTCACTCCACTTCGCCTAGAAGAATGACAACACATTATTCGGGCGTTCCTTCACATCTTTATAGAACTGAAAGAGGAGCATTTTTAGAAGCTTATAGAAAGTTCTCATCAAAGCATGATTTCACTATTGGATAAAGAATAGATGCACGAAATGTAGAATAGATGCATTTATACTCTTGATCATGTTTCCCTTGTAAATCGCAATGTTTCAAAAGGTAGGAAATAAGATGCAAGTTTATAGTAGAGGTATGTCAGAAAATAGTTTAGGCCAGATTGTTAATTTCAACATCTGACATAGTATATGTCCGCCAAAATGTCTTTTCTTCTGAAACAAGCGTTTAAACTACTTAAACTACTTTGCCTATGACTACTTCTTAAACTACTTTAAACTACTTTGCCTAATTTGGTTGGTGGGAAACTTTCCACTATCCTTCTTGCTCTGGAACCAAACACAGTTGCTTGATTTAAATATTGGAATTTGTTTTCAGGAACAATATCATCCTCTTAATCGGTATTTTCAAACTGATTCCAAAATGGTAGCCATTCTTTTAAATCATCGCCAAATTGTCTAAACTGTAATCAGGCAAAGTAAATTTTGTCTTTGAACTACTAGTTTCGTTTCTAAAACTGGCTGAAATATTATAGTTTAGTTTTGAGCTTGTATTATGGCAAATTACGCTTCATTGTTTAGTTTAATTTTTGTAACTTAAAGTATTGATCTTCTTTCTTCATGATGTCGATTTTCTCTAGGTTATATTGTAGAGATATTAGGTATTTTTGAAGCAGGAATATTGAAAACTGAGCAATGCCTTCGCCAGGACTCGAACCACGGACCTCTGGTATACGCGCCCAGCGTGCTGACCACTACACCATGAAGGCATGCGAAGAAAGGGGAAGAAATATCTTATATACTCCTCCTTTTAAAGGGCGACTGGGGATTAGGGGACCCAATCGCCAAATTCCGGTGGTGGGGAATCCTCATCCACCACCTTTTTTAGTTCGAGCGCCACTTGTAGAGACATTAGGTATTTTTGAAGCAGAAGTATTGAAAAAGGTGCAACGCCTTCGCCGGGACTCGAACCACGGATCTCTGAAATAGCGTGGTAACCACTACAGCACGAAGGCATGCAAAGAAGGGGGAAGAAATACCTCATAATATTTTTAATCTTGTTTTTTTTTTTTTTTTTTTTTTTTTTTTTTTTTTTTTTTTTTTTTTTTTTTTTTTTTTTTTTTTTTTTTCTGTAACTCAAATTCTTGATCTTATTTCTTTTTCTCTAACTAAATTTAATATAACGTTACTTTTCCTCTAACTCAAATTCATGATATTGTTTCTTGATTCTGTCGTCAAAAATATTCCCTAAAATTCCTTTCATAAGATCTGGGTTACCTTTACTCTTACTGCTATTTAGAATGATTCTAATTCAACTGGATAATTTTGCTGATAGTGGCACTACTTCACCTATTTTTTCTGCCAGAACTTTTAAATCTTCTTTCTTGATATATTTCACTCATAAAAACATGATTCAAACCTAACCTTAATTAATAGATAACTATAAGTTGGTTAACTTTAGAAAATCCTATATCAGATGCCAAGATGAAATCTGAAAATTCTCCACATTTTCTGATACTCTGTCATTTACGTTTGAACCTAATGCTCTAAAAAGGCTTTGAAAAGAAATTTCTTTAATCAGGACTTTTTACATATTAAACATTCTCAAATGAAAATGTTTATTTGCAGCATATATTCTTCATGGTAAGTCGAGAGAATCTTGCAATTTAATGCATAAATTTAAGGAATATTCTCTTTAGAACAACAATAAGCAGAATGTAAATATTGTTGCCATTGATAAGTTATATTAATGAAATATCGTTTGTATTTATTTAAAACTAATGAGCTTATATTAAAATGCCTAAAAGCTTAATACGCGAACGATATCAAAACTAAACATTCTAATGCATAAATTTAAGGAAAATTCTTGTTAGAACAAGAGTAAGAGAACGCAAATATTGTTGCCACTTACAAGTTATATTAATAAAATATCGTTTGTGTTAAACTAACGAACTTATATTAAAATTCATAAAAATATAACACGCAAACGAAAACAAAACTAAACCTGCTGCGCAAAAGACAGACCTCATCGTCATACGTGATAATATAACTTCAAAACTGACAAGCTGTTCAAAGATCATTTATGAAAACAGTATTCAGAGTAGCTTCTCGAAGGTGATTATATGCTGACGTCATATGGTAGAATTAGAAAGACGTCGGTTTCATTTCTCTCCCATTGGGTTACAATTTCGTGGTCAACAATATTATCAGAGATTTCAGAAAATGCTGCTTGTCGTATGCATTGGGTGATAGAGAGAAAGACGTCCTGTGGGAGGATAGAGAAGAAAGCAGTGACAGTGATGGAGTAAGAACCGAGAGTGAAGTCAGTTGTGACAATTGTGATATTGTCAAAATTGATTACGCACGGTGAATAAGCAAATTTCGTTGTGTAACAAGTGACAGTAGTTAACGGAAAGCTTTTATAGTGTAATAGGAATTCGTAATCTGTTTTTTTTTTCAGTAACAATACAGTACGATGTATGTACTGTATTTATGATAAAATAAAAGACTGTATCAACCAACCGGTAATTATATTTCCCTGAATCTGCCGGTAAATGATTGCTGGTAGTTTCTTTGCTTCGGCTTATATTCGGGGATCTTTCTCTTTTCTGCTTCTCCAAATTTTAGGGTGCGCTTTATATTCTGGCCAATACGGTGTATAAAATATATGCTTAATATTTTACTTTGAAAACTAAAAACTATATTTATAAATATAAAAATACACATTTCATGCAGTATTTACTGAAGTAAGATATTTAAAAAGCTATATAATTTTACTTTTAAAGCACGTTATTAACTTTTTACCAGCTTCAAAAAATTTACGCCTATTATAATTAATGTACACATTTATTGCCCTACGTTGTCAATGCAGGGCAAAGAATGTGTCGACGCTGATGTTTCGCGTTGTCGTCGCCATGGATTTTAGAATGTAGCTGATCTATAACTGTTCTAACGATTATTTTAAATTGAATGATGTTATCGGATTATTATTAGATGTTTCTATATTTGTATGTTTAAGTATTGGATGTTTACAGTTTGTGATTTGTATAAACTAGAACTAGTTGAATGCATTAAAGTTATCCCGAAAACGAAAATTCTCAATTGCATTTCGTTGCCATTTAATTAACGGCCAGTAAACAGCATCCTTTTGTAAATACGTTTTCAGCTTCTAACTTCCACTTTATTTGTTCTTTAGAATACTTTATTTGAATTTGAATTTGAATTGAATACTTTGAAATTGAAGTTCTTTTGAATACTTTATTGATACGCACATCTAAAAGCTAAACTAATGGCGCTAATCCACCTGGAATAACTGTCATGTCGTTTCCATCAATTTCTTTGTATTAGCCGTTAGACGTGATTTGAACATGTCCCGAAGTAAAAAATTTCCTGGATTTTTTAAGGCAACAGGACGCTTTTGTCAAACATTTATTAGTCATCATTTTACAGTGTTTTCTTCCATGCATCCTTTCTTACGAATATGAATGAAAACACTATTAGGGAAACTATATTTTGCCCTTATCCTTCTTTCAAAAATAACCAAGGATTTTAATTTTCTTCTGTCCACTAAACAGGAAAGCACTATGGCTAAGTGAGAACATTCATAACCTCTTCTTTTCATGTGAACCATTTTTGTTCCTTTCATAGCGACTGTTTTATTTTCTATCATACCAACATTACTGGACATTTATTCATATTTCCAATATGTGGGAGTAAATATTTTTTTTTCCTTCCCAGGTTAATAACATACTTCTAGAAACTTCTCAATTTATTGTTTTGACAAGTCCAGGTTAGAGCTCCGGCGAGGGCATTGCTCAATTTTTCATGTCTCTTGATTCAAAAATATCTAATGCTTTTACAGTGGCGCCCGAACTAAATGGCAGTATATGATGTTTCTTCACCGCCAGAATTTAGCGATTGAGTCCCCTAATCCCCAGCCGCCCTTTAAAAGGGAGAGTATGTAAGGTATTCTCTCCTTCCTTTCTGCATGACTTCGTGGTGTAACGGTAGAACACTCGGCGCGTAGTCGGGAGTTCCAGGTTCTAGTCCTGGCGAGGGCATTTCTCATTTTTCACATCTCCTGCTCCAAAAATCCTAATGACTCTGCAACTTTCATTTGCATTCTTCTTTCCCCTTACAAATCAAATTAACATACGCTGATTCTTGCTATAATTAATCCATTCTGGCGATTTTCTAAGACCCAGTTCACAGAACCTTTTTCTATGGTAGACCATTTCGTTACTCCTCTAAGCAAAACACATTTATTATTTGGCATATTAACTATTGTGATTTCTGTTTTCTTCCAATCACATATGAACAGCCCCAGACATCCTTGCTGCAGCACAACTTCCCTTTCCTTTTGCAAACTGAATGACTTTACTTTTGATATCAGCACTGCGTTTTTTTTTTTTTTGGTTTGGAAAGAGGCATATTTATTACTGAAAGGAATAATAGATCAACTGTATTTCAACCTAAGCAAATATTATTTGCTTAAACCTTAGGTGTTCACTTCACAGTCATGGCTTCAAATGACTGGAAAAAGAAAAACAATCGTGACTCCTAATTCTGCACATTCGGGTCGGAAGTGAGTTTTTGCCTCAAACTATGGTCTCCTTTTCTCAAAACTCTAGAATAACATTATTGTGCACGTTTGCAATGAATACGATTCATACAGTTTTTACAACTGTTTACTTCTTTAAGCATTTTCCCCATGCATATATTATTTCCCTTATTGTTTGTCAGTCAATATAAGATTGGCGGAATGCCTAGGAAAAATCTTCGAATGAATGACTTACATAAAAAAAAGCTTGAAAAAGGTAAGAGCATCGCCTTTGTGCCTATGTACATTTCAAGTTTGTTCGTTAAGAAATGGCTGTGGGTTACATGGGGGATATACCTAAAAATTAAAATATGTAGTTTGCAATTATAGGTGAGCTTTCTACGCCGGGATATATGGTAAATTATACGCTACGCTATATTATATACTGTTCTATAAAGTAAAATACATATTGGTACAGTTTCTATCCTGTGCAATATTATTCTACTAGTACTTCAAGATATCGTAGAAAAAATATCATTCTCTCTTTTTTCAAAAAAGGCGGTGAAATAAGTGTAATATGGTTAATGCGAGACTAATGAGAATATGGTGAATGATAGAAAGAGAACTGAGCAAATCTAGTGGAGAAGTATTTGTGCTCAAAGGAACGTGAATCAAATAATTTCTGACCGTTGACAGGCCCTATCCTTCAGCCTGTGTATTTATAGCCATTAAGCATTTCCTGCATGCAAATGCAATGTAGGATACGTAGTAAGAATTTTCAGTAGAATTTTTATCTGCGTTTGGTTACATTGATTTGACTTATAACAAGCATCATGTATTCATCATCTGATTACTGAAGGAAACAATAGTACACTAGTACATATGTTTGAGCTTAGGTGTTTCACAGTACTGTGGGTCATCATCACTTTACTTGCATTATGGAAATTCTTTTTTTATGTAAAAGGACGAAGCAAATCTAATAAATATCGCAGAGTAAAAATCATGAGATACGAAAGCAAGACCATATATTCTGCATATAAATATAAAAAAAAAAAAAACATGCATACTTACTTTCACGTAAATTAAGAATTGTATTTTTCTGAAAGTTTATTAATGATAGGAACGGAGAATCACTTTACACAACAAAACTGTTTTTAGCTTACTTCCTCAGCAAGGCAGAATTTTAGGTAATTTTAGCTACCATTAGCTAACAGAAAAACACATGAATAAAACACTGTTCCTTAACATGCAATGTATACATATTTAAATAGATCCTGCCATTGTATAAAGAACTTAAATTAAGAAATAACGAGAACTTATGTTCTGCAAAGATGACAATGATACTAAATATATACGAACTTACACAGCAAAACAATCCCTGAACTTTGTTTCTTTTTAAGAATATTCAGAACATTATTTTTGGAAAAGTAAAACTATTTTACGCACTAGTAGCCACATGAAGTAGAGACATCAATTAGTTGTATTCAAAATTGATTTTCAAATGTAATAAAATAAATTTTATATTCCTCTACATATAGGAAAAGCTATAGGACATCCCTACAATAATTAGAACGGAAGAATAGTTGCAAAACATGGAATTTCGCAGTCGTTTTCAAACCCCAAAACAGAGTGTATAAAGTAGCTAAACACTTGCAATATATTTAGTCAGACAGTGGTAAATGCAATACATCTGACTTTTGAGGTAGTCTATCATAAATAAGTCGCAATTTACGTATCTTTTGGAGTTTGTTGTACAAAGCAAGTACGTCTCGCTTTAATGTGGTAATTTGCGGCACTTTATTCGGTGTTATTTGTATTTTCCAGCAATTGCTGTTAAAAACGTTTATTACTTGGGCAGAGTAAACAACTCCCACGTTTGTCGGTATACGTTAGAGTCATGTCTTCTGTTCGATATTTAAAATTCACTTTCAATAGTAATATTTTAAACGCTACAAGCGGATTAAAAGTCATTTGGCTAATCGCATAGCATACTTATTGGTCTTTAAAAAGTCAACTGCATTTTCCTAAGCAAGGATCTTTATATGTACCCATAAGAGGTTATCGAAGCTTTGTACATCTGACGATCCGGGTCGCCATTGGACTGTTCCACCACGAGGAATACATCGCTTCCAAAGTACTGCGTCCCAACAACTGCGCCCATTAATGCGGAAACGGGTTGGAGTTCCATCATGCTGAAACCTAATGGAACACAACAGGACCATCTCGAAACAGTTCTGGTAAAATATTTTCTTGAAAAATGTGCAATAGTAGTGCCATCGAGTTACATCATAAAGGTGAATCAGGAGCTAGTTCATAATGACCAGGCCACATATTCTCAGATAATTATTCTTGGAACACACGTAGACGTGTAGCATGGGGATATGAAGTTGTACACACAGGAAAACAACATTCAAACAACGTTGCGTGTAAACATCGCCTTATATATGATTAACATACGAGCTGCGAAGTCCGAATGCAGTCCATTCTACACTGGTGAAATAAATTAAGAGAATTTGCATATTTTATCGAATTTCATGGAAAGAACTGAACTGAAGGAAAACCCACTGCTGATAAATAAAAACGCAAATCTTGTACGGCAAATACGTGAGCGTACACATGTGTGTAGGCGGAGCCAGCAGAAAACCAAGCTTTATAAGCGCGTGGAGGGTAAGACGAATTGCGTTCGCTAGCACACCTAGGCGAATTTCTTGGTGTTTTCTTGCAGCAATCGGTTAAATTCACATCGGAACAGCAAAAATGAGTAACCACCAACGTTTAAATGATGGAATGACGTGGCAAATCGTGGAGAGGCTAGAGGTAGGCCAATCGAAAGTCCAGATATGCAGAGAGTTTAATTTAACGCCCAGTGTCGTGTGTAACCTATGAAAACAGTTTCAGGATACTAGATTCATCAAGAGAAAGCCTGGACAAGGTCGTCCAAGAGCCACGACGGCCAGAGAAGATCGCTATTTGTCCATTTTAGCGAGGCGTAACACAGAAGCTACAGCTTCTCAGCTCTCTCGGGACCTTTATGCAGCCACAGGAACTCGTGTAACAAGGGTGACTGTTTTCAAAAGACTGAACGGGAGAGGGTTGTGTCAGAAGACCGGCTGTTTGCGACCCGCTCACGTCTACGGACAGGAGAGTCCGGCATGCAGGCATAGTGATTGGAGTACGGAGTAATGGGTGACCGTTCTGTTCACCGACGAGTCCCGTTTTAGCCTAATTACCGCTTCTCATCGTACTTTCATATGGAGAGAGCCAGGGACCCGCTACCTACCCTCCAATGTCCGCGGAAACAACAATTACGGCTGTGGCGGTGTAATGGTCTGGGCAGGCATCATGTTGGATGGCCATATACCTCTCCACGTCTTTGACAGAGGCTCTGTGACTGGTACGACATATAGGGATGAGGTCTTGGAGCCCTATGTTCGCCTTTTCCGGGCTGCAGTGGGCCCCGAGTTCGTCTTACAGGATGATAACACGAGGCCACATAAAGTTCTTCTGGTTGACGAATTTCTCGAGAGTGAGGATATTCGCCGGATGGATTGGCTAGCCATGTCTCCAGACCTCAACCCTATAGAGCATGTCTGAGACGCTCTGGGGAGGGTAATTGCAATTCTCAACTCCCCTCAGAGAACCATCCAGAAACTGAGAGCAGCGTTGCTGAATGAGTGGGACCAATTGCCACAGCCACTGATAAACTGCCTTACTTTCAGTATGGCATTTCGCTGCGAGGCCTGTATGGCTGTAAGAGGGGATCATATCCACTATTAACCCAATTCTTTTGTGTTTTCTGCAACTGCTGTTTCAGACCTTCAGACTACCGTGAGTGTTACACAGGAACATGTGTGTCTATTATAACTATTGAATGTTTATTTTGTTTCTATTATACCAAGCTATACTCATACCAAATTTTATTAAAATCTGTCCAGTAGTTCTGGAGATCGTAGATCAAATATGAAAATTCTCTTAATTTATTTCACCAGTGTACTTCAAAAACCATCGCAGAATCCCACATGTAGAAGGTAATTTTTCGTTTTCAAAGCTTGCGTTTTCTGAAAAGCGAATCGTTCTTCATTTAATATTATATGAATGGTGTGCTGACTCTCACCCGCACGAAGCACAACAGCTCTTGTACTTGCATTGAGTCTCTTCCACAAAGTGTAAAAGGAATTCACCTAGGTTTGGACGTCTTACAGCCCTCAATCGATCCATTGCTTGCCGGCTGTCGTCAAAGAAACCAGCTACATACTGTTGTAGGTGTAATATTAACGAACGGCAAGTAATTTGCTATCCTATATTGACGATAGTGCAAACTAACAGTCACTCCGTTGACACTGCAAGCATGTACTATTACTTCTGTGGACGCAGTTTGGGGCAAATATTGTTAAACACTGCTATAAAGAAGTACATGTACGATTTCTTAAATTTGTAGCTTACGAGTATAATTAAATAGCCCCTCAAGTATGCTTTCATGTTTTATTTCAGGTATTTGTGTCTCACTACGTCACTTAATCCTATATATTCCTACACAAAATGTGTTCGCTATAGTGCACTTTACCATCCCTCCTTGAATGGTCTCATAAGTTCTGAATCACTCTACATAGTAACAAATACTGCGGACGTGTTCTTTGTTAAATGTCTTGTTGTGGGGGTTGCGAGCGTTTTCGAACTACTACATTTTGTACCTGTCATTTTGTTCTTATGTTTGATCACGAATATCGTCGAGAACCTGATAGCTTCCCTTGTTAGAATAGCTGCATAGCTTTTCAAACGGCATTTTCTTGTGTTCTGATTACAGTTATTGTTAGTTCAAGAAACGCTTTCGTTAAATGCGCTCGTCTGCTATGTAATGTTTAAGAATATCGCCGTTTCCTAAAATTTATGCTTTCAAGCCATTTATTTTGCAGATTTTGGTACGCACAAATCTGCATATTGTGGCATAGATAAAGTTTATTACAAAGTTAAATGGTATATAAAAACATAATGCAGGTTATCGCATAAATCTACCTTCATAGAACATTTTATAAAATTTATTCGAAGTCCTTTGCTTATTTAATAGGAAACATGCTCTTACTTAAAGAATACATTTTCTATAACTATTGGATATGTTGATATTGCACTTATGGTTTGAATACTCTGTTGATATGTTAAAATATTAAAAAAATATTCATCTTTATATCATTTAACTAATATCATTAACAGGAATATTTATTTTAAAATAGTTTTACTTTGTCAGGAGAAGAAAACCATGCATAATAAGTCTTTGTTTTTTGAGGGGCAACTTCAAAATAAGATAAATTCTGAGACCTTTTTGGATGATTTGTTTTTATTGAAAAATACGAAAGAGAAAAAACGTGACAGTTCGGAGAGGAAAGAAGTCGAAGTAGCGATCGTAGAGTAGTCCCTCGACCGAGTGGACAAAACGAGAAAAAGGAGAGTTCTTCCTTTCGAAAACGAAGCACGCGAAGAATTCTCGACGGCAGCACCATTAATAAGGGTGGGGGTTGCTCTTGCTGTTTGTTCTTTCACTGCAGAAAATTGTTTGCAGCCGGGATGCCGACCAGTGAGGAACGGTGGAACAACTTGTACCAGGCAATTACACCTTTCTGCAAGTCTATGTCATCCAGAACTATCTGTGCCACTCCCATGAAAACGTTCTTTGCCGTACGACCACAATTTCCCCAAACCGCGATCTATAAATGAATCAAAAAATTAGAAAAGCGTAAATCCCATTTATAGCTGCCCCTTTTCTGTTTAGAGGCAGAATCTTTTATTTTACTTTCTAAGAATGCAAATTGATGAAAATAGTTAATTTAAAAGGCTGCAAAAACTTTTGGAGTAAACATTCAAAATTCAATAACAAGATAAAAAAGCCATTCTCATGATCCAATCTCGTACATTGGGTTCACAAAATTTTTATCCAGCTTTTATTTTCGAAATCGTTGGTCGTGAAACACACTTCCCAGACAAAAATGTTTAAATGACGCACGTATTCATGTTTTGAATATTTTAATTTAAAAAAGTTAGTTTTGCAAACTAAAATTACGAAGTCTAACTTTTTATATGTTTCCGCAACCCCTATAAATAGTCATTATAAATATTAAAATACAAAAAACATGATTTCCGAACGACAAAATCTGATCATTTGTAAGGTGAAGAACACATTCAGAGGTCGTAAAAAGCAGAAGAGATAAATGTTTGCTTTTACATGTAACTAAAACTAAAACATCAGCTTAGAAACACGAACCTGATATTTATAGTGAGGGAGACGAGGATTAATACGCAGATTGTCCCAAAAAGTGTTGGTTAGTATAAAATTTTCAGGAAAGAGTTCTTTTTCTGAGAAACTTACAGAACTCATGCTCTAGGAAATCATGGTAGATTTTAGATTTGGCACAGCGCCAACTCTTAAAATTATTTGTATAAATTAAAAATTTTTAATATTTCTAATTTAAAGAATTAATAACATATTTTTAGACTCTGAAAACTTATGAATTACCTGCACGAGAATTTCTTCGGCATACTAATTGTAACAAAATTTTAAAACAAAGCACGTTAAACATTAGAAATTATAAGAACATCAATAAAATATATTTAAGGACAGAAAGCCCAATTTTTGAAACTGAATATCTCAGCCAATTTTTGTCATACGGAAGTCAAATTTATTATTATTTTTGTTTTTATTTTTTAACACGAGTATAAAATATTTTTGAATATAAGTATAGGAACCGAAGAGACCTTATAAAACATTAGATTTCGTAATATTTTTAAAACTGAATTTTTTTCATGCCAAAATTTGCATCATTTAAAACATTGTCCTAGTTAGAAATAACTACAATGGTTGCGCAAATAAAGATTGAGTAAGGACTTTTGTGGACACGGTGTCAATAACGAAGGAAGTTTTTTATCGTTTAACATCACTAAAGTGTCAGATTTTTCTCAGGGGTATGAATCACCTTTTCTATTAAATTTGATGCAGATTTGAATTTTGCTATTTGAACGCTA
The DNA here is from genome assembly GCA_000611955.2 of Stegodyphus mimosarum. NCBI lineage: Eukaryota > Metazoa > Arthropoda > Arachnida > Araneae > Eresidae > Stegodyphus > Stegodyphus mimosarum. The sequence goes on along the minus strand of KL817039.1, from coordinate 15,296 downwards.
CCTACTCCTACGACTTGTCCATTTATTAAAGCCTTTTCGAACATAATATTTTCTCCATATACCTACATTAACTAACTATAATAGCTTAACTTTCGAAATACTGAATTTTCTGACAAAGGTGCCCTTAACGGAGCCGTTAAAAACAGCATTTTCCTGATAGCGAATTTTAATATTGGGTCATGTAAAAAGTCTCTGTAGTTTTTTGCCACTAGATGGTGTTGATTCTTATATATCCGGGAACAGTCACCTGATTGTCTCAAAGGAACCATGTATTTAAAAGGTGGCATTCAGCTTCCATTGTTTGTGAAGATAGTCTTCTAATTCGTTGCTCGTATAAAAGGTTATATTGATTTGAAAATGAGTGAAATATAATATACGCTATGTGATGCTTTCTTACTATAAAAAACCTAAAAACGTTATAAAAACATGACGAAAAACTTGTGAAGTGCAAGGTGAGAATGCTGCGAGTGAATGAAGGACCTAGAAGTGGTTTGCTTGATTCCGTTCTGGAAATTTCGATGTTAAAGATGCACCGCGCTCTAGTCGGCCAGTCACTGAAAACGTCGATGAAATTTTGCAATTGGTGGAGCAAGACCGGCTCGCAAGCTGTCAGGAAATAGCAGAGGCACTAAACATCAACCACATGACAGTTTGGAATTATTTGCCTTCAATCAGTTACTTCGAAGATACTAAAGAAGTAATGTTTGAATCAAAATAGGAACATTTTTCAAAAATGTATATTCTTCTTTCAATACTGTACATGAAAATAGATGCTAATTAAGTAAATACATGGATGAATTTTGTGAAAAATGGTAAATTAATGAAAGTCTATGTAATGAAAAACATTGGTTACTTTTCTGTTATCGGAACCTGATTCAGAATGTATGTATATATGCATGTTTGTATGAATGTATGTGTTCGTGTATGCATGAGATGTATGCATTGATGTATGTGTTCGTTTATGTATGTATGTGTGTACGTATGTGTGCACACACACGTGTACGTATATGCATATATATACACGTCATACATGCATACATTTCTGAATCCGGTCCCAGTAACAGAAGATTTTACCAAAACCTAAAAACGTTCGTATGAAGTGTATTATAAGTTTGCTTCATATGAGAATTCATGAAATGGAGCAAAGAAAAGTATCATGTTCGGCTTGGTTATGGTATATTTCGTTGCCATTAAAATCTTTTTGAGCTGTAGTATTTCTGAATCTGAATCTTCAGAAAAGGAAATAGCTCTGATTTATCAACTTGCGCTTCATTGTAGAATATAGTCGTCAAAACGTAACAAATAATGTGTTACACACAAAAGTAAGATTAAAAAGTTTTCATTACTTTTCATGCACAGCTCCTGAAAACTGGTTAAGGATTTAAATATAAGTGCTTAATAAGCTTAAATATCTGAAACTGAATAAACTAAAATGAAAGATGCAGTTCATGCGTAGAGTAAAGGCAGTTTACCTTGGAAAGTATCACACGAATGCTCCTTAGTCCTTTACTCGATTTCCCGTTATTATCAGTTAGGTTCATCGCGTTCCTATCTTTTCTCGAATCTGTGAAGTACTCGTATTTGAATATCTGTAGTTTCATTTACTTAGTTGAATTGAAAATACGTGCGTATTTTGATCAATGTCTGGGAAATGAGGATAACTAACACGGAATAGCTCCATTCATATTTTATCTCTTCTTCATCCTTCTGTTTTTAAGAATAGATACATATATATATATATATATGTATACATATATACATATGAAGTAATAAACTGGTAATTATTATATATAATAACCGGTAATTATGCATAATCACCACTAAATTTGGTAAATATGGTAAATTTTTGAAAATTTATCAAATTAACCGGTTTGTTTGCATAATTCCCCACTCGTAATGGTAAATGTGATAAACATCATGACTGATTGGGCCAGTAGAAGAGTGCAGTTTTGTTTTGAGTAGTTACTACTCAGAAAGAAATTTCTTCGTTGGACACTATGGCGTAAGAGACCACGAATTACAATATTTTATATTTTACAATTATAAAGTCAATAAATGGTTAAGTCACATACATTTATTTAGCTTCAAAGAAATTTGAATAAGGGACTGACAGGTGTTGTGAAATGAAAAAAATACAATTTGCATGAACTTGTACAAAATAGTTGCACATAAGAAAACAAACTGCAGTTACATATAAAAAACAAACTAAGCCCATATTCTAGAGAAATAAAAACATTTTTTCAAATAACGTTAAATGCTATTACTACAAACTACAAAATATTTTAAGGTTATTTATTTAAACATATTAGACTGTTATGACATTTAGTATTACAAAGTTTGCCAGATTTTTTACATTTATTTTACATTTTTTACAATTGGCACTTATCAGACTCGCATTGTCCCTTAAAAACACATCGTTGATATGCGTAGCCTCCAGAAAGAGATGTCTTTCTAATACATTCCCGAATTGATATTGTTAGATCTGGAACATCGTCAAGCAAAATAATTTTTTTTTCACAAATTGTAAATTGATTTCTGGTATACAACAGTGAAAGTCTTCCTTGTTTCGTTCCTAGCTGATAAAACTTTTCATTTTGAAATTCTAATATCACCGTTAATAAATTTCAGGGATGACTTCTTGCTCTGTCAACGTCTAGGTTTTGTAGTTTCAGAAATCTTCAACACTTGAAGATTTCAAATCTTCAAGTTTTTTGCTTGTGGTTCTAAACCTTTTTCAGCACTAATTCTACATTTCCTTACTTAGCTCTTGCCTGCATAAAATATATGTCTGCACTAGAGCAACCGCTGCTTTCTTCTCTGAGTCTTAAAATTGACTTCAGATGGAGGGTCATTTTGAGATAGATCGTTATTGTCCATATTACAAACACTTTCTATTTCCCTACTGGTGTTTTCGGAAGCATTATTAATTGTCTTGATTAATGCCTGAAGCTCCTCTTCAGTTCTAAGATGTTCGATATAGTCGTTCGGGAAAGAACACATTTTCAAGCCAAATTTTGCAGGCGTCCCAAACATTGCTTCATAAGGAGAATACTTAATGTCTTCATGAAATGCTCTATTTTTCATAAGTTACACAAAACGTAACCCTTCGGACCATTTACTGGTGTGATTGCTTTCCAACCAAGAACTTAGCATATTTTCAATATCCTGGTTTACACGTTCCACCAAACCTTGAGTTTGGCTGTGCCTCGGTTTTCCGTACACAATTTTCAGATCCGGCTACATTGCACAAGCTTCTTCTATGATTATTTTACTAAACTCCCGACCGTTGTTACATTGCAGTACACTGGGGAATTCAAATATAGTAAAAATATCAATGAGGTGATATGCAACCTCTTCTGTACGTTTGCGTTTTAGGGCACGCAATTGTACGAACTTCGTCAAGTGGTCCTGATAGGCAAATATAAAGTCATTATCTGGTTGCGACTGCATGTCAATTAGGTCCACCTGGCACCTTGAGTACATCTTTTGAAAGACGATTGGCCTAACAACAAGTCCTTTCTAAGGTACCTTGGTTTATTTTTTGACAACGTTCACACAAATTTAAGTAAATCATGACAATTAATTCGGTAGTAATGTTTTTGTACTTTTATTGAAGTTCTTTTAACATCCTGTTTCTATCACCATGGCCTATTGATAAGTGTACCTCATGAATTATGATAAAACGTTCTTCAAAGTACACGTAAAATGTAACAGTGGAGCTGTCTTTACTTATGGGAAAGGTAAGTGTGATTTAGCTGCCAATTAGCTGTAAGACAGTGGTTAGCTGAACTACGAATTAGAATTTACACTGAAAGTGATTTGAGGAACTTCACAATTTATTTCGTGTATTAAGGAGGAATTGCTAAATATCTGCGTTCTGAGTTATTTGTCAGCTATCATTTTCTTGTGTGTGGTTTTTGCTGACTCTTTTTTCCTAATAATATATCCATTTCTTCCTGCTTATTTGGACTCATTTATTTAAAGGAACATAAACGATCCCGTAGCTCGCAAAAATATTAAGAGATTTCCCGCGTTGAACAAACACGGTAGAGTTACCCATCGAAAAATTTTGTGAGAAATTATGGAAGAAACTATCTACTATGTACTGCTTCCTGAAATAAAACAATTACTAAAGAACTCTACTGTGAATAATTGACAAGCTATTGATGAAATCTGAACTTGCACTGGATAATAGAATGGCAATATGTTTTCAATATAATAACGTACAGTTTCACACAGCCCAACAAACGCTGCAAATAACTTTGGAAAGTTATTTCTCTAGTATGTTCTCTTTAATTAGTTCCGTCAGATTATTATTTTTTACGAACCTTCAAAACGACCTTAATGCAAAATTTTAAATTCATAGTATGATGTCCGACGAGAGGTTGATTCATTTTCTGAATAAATAAGTGTTTCTATTTCCGAGGTATTGAAAACTTAGAACTAAGATGGAAACTAGTTGTAAATAATAAAGTTAAATATTTTTTAGGTAAAAAAATTGATTTCTATGTCATGGACTAAGATTACTTTAAAAGATCGCGTTACTTTTAGAATAGCCTCGTAGCTGAAAGAGGAAACAGATTTTAAAAAAAATAAGCCAGTTCTCGAACTTCACCCAGTAAATTGCCTTTTAGCAAAGAAATATGTTACCTCACAACCTGAAGTAAAAATAAATTATTCACACTTTTCTAAATATTTCTAAGTAATACAGGTTGCCTTTTAAAAATATAATTTGAATGACTTCGCGGGGTTTTACTTATTTAATTCCAATGTTCTATTTCAGAACCTCACGAACACTAACAAGCGAATAATCACTTAAGCGTGTGAACAAACACGTAAGACTTAAGGTATCCGACCTCGTTTGGGTGCCATTTTTTAAAAAATAGTTTTATTTTAACTGTAAACATATTAATTTGAAGATAAGTATATTAATGAATGAAAACAGCTTAAAACGTAATGCTAAGTAATTTTAATTTTGAGAAATAATGAAAAAAAGGATAATTTTCGCTTAGATTTTGCCTTTACGACAACAACCACGGTGAACAATGTGTACATAGATGTAAAGGTTTTTTAATTTGTATTTATTTCTACATTTGTTATGTATGCAGTGAAGCAAAATAATTAAGATATATTCATATATTCTTGAGATATGTCAAAATGTATAGTATTTACTGTATATTTTCCTATTATCGCATCCAAAATATAAAAGTAAAAAGTAGCAATTCAACTTGTAATTAATATTTCTAAAATCTTATGCTTCAGAGCATGCATCAGATTATTTGAAAAATATATGGAAAGTATCATTTAATTTTTTCGATAAAATTTTGAGTTATTACTGTTACCATTGACAATATTTGCAAAAAAATTGCATTTTTCAGAAAACAAGTTTAAAGTTTTCATAAAACAATTTCTTAATGAAAGAAACATTTCTGACAATTGAAATTCCGCTGCTTTATAACTTTTTAACTGGTTCTTTTAACAAACATTGCGCTTAGTCTTTCGAACAAAGCATAATTTTTGCTTTGGCATTTTGAAAAACCTGTGAAATGCCGCCAGAGTCGTGATTTTGCACTTTATCAAGTTTTCGAATTCCCTGCTCAGTGTAAAATTGAGGAAACATACCTAACTTTAAATATACTTCAAGCAAGCCAATAAAGCCATCATAAAATAACATTAAATAACGCAACATTTACAATTTACTTTTGATCCAAACATTAATGTTCGCAAGTTTATGAATGTTTCTTTCGGAACAATTTGCAATAAAATGCCATTAAAACGTTACTTGATATTTTGAGGTTTGCCATATATACACTTTTTTAATAACTTTTGTTTACGCAACTCTCTCTCTATATATAGGTTTAATTAAATTTAAAATTACATGTTGATATACTAGAGGTTTTTGTTTTGGGCTATTTTTTTTGCCATCATACATTGATAGTTGCACCAACTCGTTGATCAAGGCGGACATTGGCCATGCATTGGCTTCGAAGAAGAAGGGCTTCAATGGAACAAGCAGCTTTTACAGCCTGCCGTATCTCAATTAAGTTTCCAACATTACTTCTAATTGCGATCTCTAATTCTGCAGTTTATCAGTAAAATAATCAGCCAGTTTACCTTTTCCTTTCAATGCAGGAGTGGAGTTTTTACTTTTCGCAGTCTGCTACCAACCCTTTTATATACATGTCCAATGCATTCTAATATCTTGACAGAATCTTTACCATATTATCTTTCACAATTAAAAACTCTTAGAATCCCCATCCCCATAATATTTCGTGTACTTCAGCTTTCATAATTTAAGATCATTCGTAAAGGCGATAACCATCAATTGCTTCTATACCCGAAGCTGCTCCTTCATAATTTACAGAACAATTACGTTACGCTTTACGTGTGTCGTGCTGAAGATTGCGTTCCATTTTGTTTATTTTGTTGCAAATGATGCAAAACTGTGAAATAACTTCCAAGTCAAGTACTTTGTCACTATTAATCTAGAAAGCAGTAACACATCCATTCATCAACGAATACCCGCTCTGTCAAACTAAATACGAAATTAAGGAGAAAAACTATCTCCAAATTTTTAAAATGTATTACAAAATATATAAACTTAGTACAAAGGTTTATAGTTTACAAAATCTTGATGATAAATAAGGTTTCTAAATAGGTATGTCTCTTTAAATGCTCATTTCCGGTTTCGAATTATGGAACTTCCGGTTTATTCCGTTACAAAAAATTGCTTATAACTTCAGTTCTAATTAACCTATCAATAAGATAAAACTTGTATTTGAGAGCTAAAGATGCATTCTTTAAGATAATATAGTAAAGTAAAAATCGAAATTTTGACCGAAAATCGTCTTTTGCCACTTAAGAAGGGTTAACTGCCCTTTATTTATGAGAATAAATATAATGAACTCCTAACTCGGAGTACACACAAAGCCTCCACTTGGGCTTAAATAATAATGAATTTAAACTAAACTAAGCTTAACTAAAGCTATCTGAAAGAAGTCAAGCAAAGGCCTGAAGTATGGCTGAGCGTAGTAGCTAAGAGAGAATGTAGTCAAATGGCAAACGCGCTGTGACAAACTATAACAGCAAATGAATCATTAGGAAAATAACCAGCTGGATATTATTAGAGACTTCCTGTTTCGGACTAACTTAAAGAAACTCATTTTTTAGAGCCAGGGTGTAAGCGATTCGGCCAGGAAGAATGTCCTGAAGGCTAATGGGTCTTTATCCCCTAATGCTTTTATGATGCCGACTTGTTCACGGCTGTTCGCTGCTCTTTTGTGAGAAGAGACGAAGCAGTGGAGCTGAATGGACATGTAGTCAGAGAACTCTGTGGGAAACTCGCTTTTTCCCTTCTGTAAGATATAGCAATGTAACGGTTTACGCTATTCATCCATTATTTAATCACGAATGAATTTGTTGTTGAGTTTTAAATAAATTTTAAAAAGACAATCCTGTCTTGCTATTTTTCCATAAAAGCTCGGAAACGTTACAGCGCGCTTATCAGGAAAATGAGACTCTCTCTCTCTCTCGAAGTCGGCGAAACATCGGCTGAAATAGTACTCTTACTCATCTGCATTAACTGCGTTTCTGAAATTACATTCTGGCAGGAAATTGTAATCTGAAATTAAAAAATAGGAAAGAATCATAACTTAAAATAACTGTTAATAAACTTAGGATAAACCTTACAACTTTACATTTGTAAATTTAGTCTTATTTCTGTTATCAGAAAAAAATAAGTAGGAGTATAAAAAAAGGAATTACTGGAATTAGTCAGATTTTTACGATATTTCAAATATATGATAATGGAGTGATTATTTGTATTTAATGGCAATGGAGATCTCAATTGTTATTTGATTTTCAGATAATTCTTACCTGAAACGAATATATACTAAGATCAGCTACTTTTGCTTTAATAATAAAAAATTGCAGGAGTATAAATATCAAAAGAAAGTAAAATCTAGTATTAAATACTAAAATGATGCAAAGATATTTTAATTGGATGAAATTTTATGAGAAATTAAACTTTTGATATCAGATCGAATTCTAAAATATAGCGACTGAAATACGTTTCATTGCTCTAGCCCTGAGCTTCAGTGTTTTTAAGTAACATTAACTTACTCATTCGACAATCGAATTTCCGCAATTTACAGGACAGTTTAACTGTTGGAGACTGTTGACTATTTCGGTCCTATTAATTTTCTAATTTAAAGATTAGCAAGACATAAATTACTTTATGAACGATGAATAAAATAGAACATTTAATCTTGGTTCCAAGTTCATTCTTATTATCTTTCCATACTTTAAGCTAGCGAATAGTTGTTTATGAATGCTCCCAGCAAATTTCTGAAAGATATTTGCTGTTAATGTTTATACAGACTTATTATTTTATTAAAAAAATTATTTTATTTCACTGGGTTATTATCACCTGTAAGTAGAAGCTTTGACAGTTGTACGGGAAAATGAGTTGTTGTTGATACAAGGGATCCGAAGTCTTTCTTGCGGTTCCAGTCTTTTGCTTTGCGATGCATTTTAGGCCATCCATTAAATATACTTCTACATAGGGAGCTGAAAATACAAATTCAATGTTACTTAAAATACGAAGAATAATATTAATTGTAACAAAAGCTAAAAAGGAAGAAATGATATGGAAACACATATATTGCTCCTAAGCGGTTACATGAAAACCTTTAACCATAGCGATCAAGCTTTTAATAATATAGTTTTTAATAGCAGCAAATTTAAATGCTAACATTTCCAGAAGTGTAATGCATACGGTGAAAGTTTACAAATAAGTGCTGCTTGGTGTCAAAAAATTCGCCAAATGGCCTCTCATTTACCAGCTGTTAAAATTCCAATAATTTAAAATGCAGCCAAAATTAAAAATATGTGATTTGTAATGCGGGATACACATACTACGAATCACGTAGACATCGTTCACTAAACTAAGAATATCCAAACTTAAGAAATACTGCATTGAAACGTAACAAAAAATATTTGATTTGCACAACACATGACTTCTTTGCATGGCCTAATAAATTATACGCGTTTTTTGCTGTATTTCATTTAAACTTATTTCCTCGAATTTCATTAGAGATATATTTCTCATTGAATTAATTTAGTTTTCACCTCGCGGCAAAGCAAGAATACATAAAACCTCAAAACATCTTCATTAATTGTAAAATTGTAAAATGCAGAAAAATGTAAAATATCAGATGCCGTTAAAACAGTTAAAAAACAGTTTTTAGAGTTTATGCGCAAAAACAAACAATTTGGCTAGTGGCCAAGAAGGCAGATTTTTCGGTGCGCAAAACTGACAGTTTACTTTTGGTCCCACTCGGCAAAAAGACGTTGAAGGTACAAAAACTGACTTATTACTATTGTACTGAGTTTCAAATGTAAACAAATGGCAGTTTAGGCTTAACTCGCCCTTAGTTTTAAATTAATTATAATTCTACAAGAATGGCATGCAGATTCGATACTGGATATTAACTAAAGGCATAAAAACCTTAACATAAAAACTACATAATTCAATCACTTTTAAAACAAAAATTGCACAGTTTATGTCAAGGCCTCTTTCTTTCGAATGTTCGGCTTTATCCCACGGTTCAAACAGAAAATTCGAAGAGTTTTACTTGTTTGCTAAAGAAAGATATGAGCGAAAAATTGTTTCAACCTTAAATTTTAAATATTCTAAACCAAATTTGGAAAAAATTGCTTCATCACATTGTCTTGTCACACACAAAGTGTGGGAAACTTCAGCTCGATAACTGATCGGAGATAAGTTTAAAAATAGATGGAAAATACTGATAAACACTAAGAGCGAGTTAAATAAAACCTTATAAAAAGGCAGCTAGTTCCAAAAATATTTTAGAAAGGCGTCAAGCAGTGATTTGTTTTATCATAATTGTTTTAAAGTTGGTCAAGAGTTTGTTTTACAATTTTTGACAGTATCAAATCTTTATAGCAGGTGCACTTTTGGATGTTAGAATTTTAACTCCCCATAAAAAATATAATATTATATATCATAATAAAATTAAGAAAATCAACGTTTAAGACGAAATAATGAAAAAATGTGTATAAATTTGCGAAATGGAAAAGGTTTAAAATGACACGGTAGATTTCTTTGCTAATAATTTTAAACGCTATAGTTTTATTTTGAGCATTTTGAGATATGCTTACGAAAGAACGAAAAAAAGTGTGACGTTACATGACATCCTAACTTCGGAACTGAAGAGCCAATACTTCGCCTTTATAAGGTTGTTATTATAATTAAGCAGTTATTTAAAATTTCAGCCTTTACTATAGCTTTTTCAAGTTTCTTCACCAAATATATTAATGTGTTCAGAAAGTATATAAGCTGTGGTTTTCGAATCGTAAGACAGAGCGTGTTTTTGACTTGCGAGATTACGTTATTTACTTTTAGAGCTCTGAAAAGATTGTAATTATTCGGCTTTGAGTTACAGCTGTTGTGATTTCACTTGTTACTCCGTGTTAAGCTCTGAGCTAACTTTATGCTAGAGTTAAATTCTAAAACCTTGATTATTAGCTCACATTTCAAATTTTGAATCAGGCTTTTACTTTAACTTGTAGCGCTGCAAGTGGTGGCTGATTATGTGAGCACGAGACATGCATTTTATGTTTAAGTTCAGATTTAAATAAAAAACTTGTATCTTTGCTAAAAGATATTTAAATTGCTCAAGATATACTCTTCCATATTATTTTACCTGGTAAAAGCAGGTTATGGACTTTTCCTTTTCGCCTGAGCAAGCAGGCCATGGACTTGTTCATTTTTTATATTTTATTCTTTATTTGAATTATTTTATTACTTATTTTGAATTTAATTATTATTTATTAATATCACGTGATGCAGAAACGAGTTATGATCGGTTTTTCTTCTAATAATCTGCATACAGTTCGTTCCCATACCAACTATTTAAAATTAAATTAATTTTATAATTTGTTTTAAAATTTCATTTTATTTATAACTAAATTAATTTGGGACTTGTACATACTATTTTATTTTACTTACGTTGAATTTTACTATTTTATCTAAAATAATTTTTTCGTATCTGCACAATTCAAAACCTTCACTGAGGATTATGTAATTCAAGATCTTTACCGAAGATTATTTGCCGTAATTGCTATCCTACAATAATTGCTTATTCAACAAACGCTCTCTTCATGCACAGATTCCAGCACTTTCGCGTGTAAGTATTTTCACTTTGTGAATTTTAAGATGTTTCAATAACAACTACCCAACGGGTGAAAATAATTTATAGCGGGAAAAGGCCGTCAGACACCTTATCAAATTTTAGATCTGTTGTGAGCGATGATTGTGGGTTCTTTTCTTTTATTATTCGGCGTCAAAAATCCAATAAACTATTTCCTTATAAACGTCTTTGTTCATTCATCCAGTATAACTACATCGTTCATGTAACTTGCAAAACTGTTCTAAAGTTTCTTCTTAGTATTTCAACTACTCAGCGCGATATCTATTTTGAATTACAATATAATAACCGTTTCGTTTTCTTTTCTTTGAATTTCGCTGGCCATTGGCGTCCTCGTTCTTCATAGAGCGCGCCAGTGCCGTACAAGTTCCCCTTCAAGTGGATGCTCAAACGGTAAATAAAGAAAAAAATAATTTACTTGAAATCGACTAAACGTACAATATATAAAAAACCTTATAATCGTATATGAATACAAACATGAGTATTTAAAACATAAAATTTCGATACTGGATATTATAAAAGTTCAAATTTCTTCATAATCTAATCTACTATAATATTCAGCCAAATAGTCATCAAAGGTTTTGCCATCTGTATCAAAAACTGGTTTAGGTTTAGAAATTACTTTAGTAAATAAATACTTCTTTCTAACCTTTATCCCTCCTGTTGTGAGTTAATGATTTCTTTCTCCCACTCTGGCTTAGAATAACCTTTAGAAGTTGTAACCTCAACATCTGGTGTTTCGGAAGCACTTTCTTCAAGCTGTTCTTCACCGCACTCATCACTTTTATTTGGTCCAATGCAATGGTCCCACTCTTCATTATTGAATTCCTTATCATATGGAAATTTTGGACATTCTTCTTCTTGAATAGTGTAATAATCATCATTAAAAAGGTCTTTCGTTTTCTGGTCACGTTTTTCAGGATCAAAATCACTTTCAATATCATTTTCATCAAAGTTCAAATTATCTTCTTCAGGCACTTCTTTCAACTTTAAATTTTTTTCTTCAAGTTCGTTTTTGCTTTAAAGCTTCCAAACGTTTTAGTTCTTTCTTCTTTTTTTATTATCAACACGTCTAAGAGAATCTCCAGTCATCCTTGGATATTGTTTAATGAATTTTGAATTACGTCCTTCAAATCGGAAATTACACTTACATTCAAACAATTCCTGCTTTTGCATACCTTTTCCATCACCACTCAGCACTGCAATATCTATTTCTTCATAAGTAGGAATCTCATCAATTTTATCTTTTTCTTTATACTTGTTATCTAAAATAAAGTCTCTCAAACATTTCTCATTCTCATCGAGATTTGAATCATTCCAAAACTTTCTCAAATTGGGCATTTCTTTCTTAATGTCATTGGTGCTTTCTTTTTTTGGACTTCCAACCGTTTTAAATAAGCAGCCTCTTCACCTTCCTCTTCTTTATCCGTTTTCTGACGGACTTGCAGTAAATCATTTGTCTCATCCTCTTCGTCTTGATCAGAACTAACAGAAATATCTTCATGAAACCACTGTATTTCATCCACGTTCAGAATATTTATACAACTCTCAAAATTACCTTTAGGTGCAATTAGTTCGTTATAAGCACTAAAACTTAATAGTAAATCATGTACTAGATTATCAACTGTAGAACACACGACTGTAACAGGTGCGTACGCTGTATTTGGTTGTTAACTCATAACTAAATTTACATTTATTACAGGTGCAGTAACCTTCTGTCCAATGCAGATTTTAATATTACACTTACACATGGTCTTTTACAATACTCTAGTACAACAGTACTCTTTATAATATTGATCTGAATGGCAGTATCAACGACAGTGTTTAACATCTTATTATCACATTCTACTTGTACCGTAATTAAAGAATCGAAATGACTAATTTAGTGAGACCTATCCTTCAAACTCATTAAAGCATCATTTCATATATTTGCTGTAAGTAAATAATTTTCGGTTTTACTACATTGTTTATCGATTTTCAAATTTTGCTTTTCAGAGTTACATAAAGACGTATGATGAGGTTTACTCATCACATCAATTCACAATGTATTTCCATTCTGCAATCTTTTGCCATATGCCTCTTGCAGAAGCATTTGTAACACCAGCCCTGTAATTTTAGTTTTTGGTTTCTCGCAAACCAGTTGTTTATATTCGCCTCGTTGCTAATGGCGATCTACATCTGTTCCTAATAGCTTGTTGGGTCTAAACTGCAACTTTTGACTTTGTTTATCCATTCTGTCGTCTGCATTAAACGTGTTTGTAATTTTATTAATTTCAAAACGTCGCTTGATCTATAAACGGGAGGGAGATTTAGGAGTTTCTTCACATGTGCACTTACGATAACATCGCAGTTTCCAAATCTAGTATTTAAAATTTTTTTATTGCTGCATCGTAATTTCAATCAGATATTGAAAAACCTTCTATAGCATTAGCAGCACTTCCACTTAAGTAGAGTTTTAAGTAATTAAATTTTTATACTTTCGAAAGGGCAATAATATCGTGTATCGAAATTCTGAATGAATTGCAAAAATTTATCCATTGACTGACGTCTCCATAAAATTTAGGAATACGGACATGATGATTTTCGTTCTTAGATACAGTTAACATAATATCTAAGTTTGCTTTGTGTTGTTCCAGGCTATATTTTAAATATCTATTTATTCTAGATTTACATAAGATTATTTTATCCTTGTACTAATTAATAGCACTTTTAATTTCCATTTCAAGTTATCAAACATACAATTTCTTCATCTAAATTATACAGTTCTTTTTCAATTAATAATGCTGAAGAATCTTCTAGTAAATTGTTAATTTCACTATTATTTTTATATCGTCATCTACTTTGCTTAGAATGCTAGTCATTGATGATCCCAAAGCTTTTTAATAAGCATTTTCATTTTATCCATTTTAACATAAACAATGTAAAACTCTTACCTTTAGAAGTCTTCAAATATACACTTTGTAATTCATTTCGAAGATAAGGATAATTTAACTTTATAATGCCATTATTCCAATATTTCTCTTTTTTTACACCATTTGTAGTGAGCGATGATTATGGGTTCTTTTTTTATTCGGCATCAAAAATCAAATAAACTGTTTCTTTATGAACGCTTTTATTCAGAGTCATCCAGCAAAACTGCATTGTTCATGTAACATGCAAAACTGTTGTAAAGATTTTTGCTTAGTATTTCAACTATTCAGGGCGATATCTATTTTGAATTACAACATAATAATCGTAATCGTTTTCTTTTTTCCTTTGCATTTCGCTGGCGTTGGCGTCTTCATTTTTCACACAAGGCGCCAGTGCCCCACAAGATCCAAGATCCAGAAAGATTTGCTTTTTAAGTTTTTCATTTTTTTTCTCTGCAGTTCATTTCAGGCACAGCGATAATTCGCTTAACGTCTGTAAGGAGTTTGATGCTAGTTTATGTTAACAAAGAAAATTAAACTCTACACTTTCTATTTCATACTATATTTAATATCTTATTGCATTGTAGCAAAATTTTTAAAACATATGGAAAATTGCTCAGTTTACATTTTTTATTACTGTTGTTTTAAAAGAAGGCGAAGAATTTGTTTTATAATTTGTAAAAATTTTAAACCTTTGCAATCAACATATTTTTAGTACTGAAATTTCAAAATAATGCATTACACCAATTTCATTTGAAGCATTTCTTCCCGTTCTATTTGATCGTGCAAACAGTAAATTTTTGAGGTTACTGGTTTACTCATAAAATGAAGAGATGTGGGAAATTTACAAATTAAATTAAAAAAATTCTAAATCGAGTTTTGAAAAAATAAAATAATTTTATTTTTGTAGTATTGCCCCACATTATATTGCCATCTGCAAAGAATGCCGCCTAGACGGTATAGTGGTTAGGGAAGTTCTACTGCGGTAGCGAAAGGCCCGATTTCGAATTCCGGAGAAGGCATGGTGTTTGTAAATATGCAGTGAGTTTGAGGCATGGGGGCACTCTAAATATATAGTGAGCCGAAAATTCTCTTGTTATATTCTAAATTTGACACGCACCAGTTGTTAAGGTGCTAAAATCGCGGCACCAGATGT
>KK117081.1:969484-997509 GCA_000611955.2 Stegodyphus mimosarum | reverse complement strand
CAATTTTTTGAGCTGTATCCATATTTACGGTTCAAAATGTTTAAATCAAACGTAATAAATCTTTTACGTGCGTTCTAAACGTTTTCCCATTGAAAGATATAAAAATTTATAAAATGATTGTTTCAAATTCTTTTAAGTGAAAAATAAACTTAATAAAACATTTTCTTTAAATATGTTTTTTTCTCCACGAGTGGCGGAAGTGATTACTCCATTTAACACTGGTACTTCAGCTCAGGTACAAACGCTGAAGAGCAGTTTTCCTGAGTGAAATTTTCGTGTTTTTCTCCCCACTGTGTCACACAAATACTAGATAATTTCCATTACAAAATTATTCTACGAAATCAAATCTTCCTTTGATAGAAAGCCCTTATTACTTTGCTTAATCAATTAACCTACTGAACTTTAACAAATGTGTCAAAAAGAGAAATCCCCAAATATCATCTTAGACTAATTCCTTAGCATTTTATACTAAATCAGAGAATCAGTCGAAAATATGAAATTTAAAATTAATAAGGTGATAATTAAATAAAATGAAATTATAGCATGAATATTGGGATTATACTTTTTATTTCTTTAAATATTTGAATGTAGTATATAGCGGTTTCTAGAATTTCTGGTTCGGTTTGTAATTGAACATTTTATTTGGCCTTAGAGGTCATTATATAAAATAATTCGAGTCTGGACAGAGAAATTTTTAATCCGTGTGGTATTCTGTCTAGACATGTATTTTCTTTTATTGGTTCTATTTGCATTTGCTTTTTAGGATGCTTAACGATTTACAATTGTTCAGAACTGTGGCAGAGGGGAGGATGCAGCAGATTACGGTTTGTACGTGTATTCTTTTGAGGTCCCATAAGCCCTTCTTGCTTCGCAGTTGGGAATGTTAATGGAGGTTCAGCGTTTCACTCAGCTGTATTGCACAGTCTCTTTCTCTGAACGTTCAAGTGAATAGTAGAATGTCGTAAAAGGTTTAACGAATACAAATTTCTGGGCGTTGTTCAACTTTAAATCATTATCTTTCACAAATAGACATAAATAAGGAAAATAATTGGTTAAGTCTTCCTTATTTATTTTTTATTTCACCGAAACAATTTTCCTCGGAACAACACCAGGGGTCCTGCGACAAGCTGACCACTTGTCCAGGGCATATGCTGATGCACTCCGAAGCCAAAAGGCACCGAAAGCAGAAAAAGGGCACTGCAGGCCGTCGCCCACTAGGGCTGTTGCACCACTGAGTTTAGTTTTTTAGTTTTCCTCGGAAGCCGAAGTTTCGTCGCATAACTATTAAATGCAGCTTATTAACTGTTAGAGAGGTGTTTAATAATGAAGTTATCAAAAGTATCGTAGAGATGTATTGTTGAAATTAGTTTCGGATTTATAAAGTCGAACCTCACTCTATATTAACTTTCGAAGGCCCCTCTTCTTGAAACAGGAGACATATTTGTTGTTTTGTCCATATCACATGGAACAATGTTTGCCAGAGCTTACTCCGAAGGAAGGTTTGCCTTCTATTTTCCAGCCCCAGTTTTGAGGAAGAGCACCCGGGGGGGGATCCGGGGGTCTCCTACCCCTCTCCTCTTCCATGAGTCTACACGAGAGGACTTTCGGCTCTCCGCATATTTAGAGTGCCGCTATGCCGCACCTACACTATACATTTATAAACATCCATGTCTTTCCCGGGGTTCGAACCCGGGCGCTTCGGAACTTTAGTAGGCTCTCCTAACCACTGTACCGTCTGGGCGACACGAGACATAATTGTTGTTTGTTAATGCATTTTTCTTTTAGCCCGGAAAGGGATTTAGGGACTCTCTGAAACAGGAAGCCTGTCGTGGCCGCATGCAGTCTGTCTTCGTAAATCCTATTAGTCTTTTCGAAGCAGAAAACAAGAAAAATCAATTGTGCCTTTGCAAAGATTTGAATCATGTAGCACTTATTTAGAATTTAACTTGAAGCATTTGCTAATTGGTTCAAGTTAAATTCTGCAATTGGACGTGCTAACTACGAGGCACGTCCAGAAAGTAAGTTCCGTTTCAATTTATCTCCGCTGCAGCTCTGCGATCGCAGTTCCGCACATGCGCAGTAGACGCTCTGTATCAAGGAGAAGAAACGCGCGCCATTTGGAGATCGCTGTCAGTCACGTACGCTTTGTTGTGCTTGTTTACAATGTCGGTGTTGATTGAAAATCCCGCCGCTTGTGAAATCAGATCTGTGATTCGTTTTCTGAATGCGAGGAAAGTGAAACCTAGTGAAATTTATCGGCAAATTTGCGATGTTTACGGACCAAAAGCGATGAGTGATTCAATGGTGAGAAGATGGGTCCGAAAGTTCAATGACGGACGTAGTGATGCGCACGATGAAGAACGAAGTGGGCGTCCATCTTTGGTTACAGAAGAACTGGTTCACGCGATTGATGACAAGATCCATGAAAACCGAAGGTTTACAATTAGTGCTCTCGCTATGGAATTTCCCCAAATTTCACGATCACTAATGCATGAAATTGTTACCGAAAAACTGAAATTTCGTAAACTTTGCTCACGTTGGGTACCAAAGATTCTTACTGAGCAACACAAAACAAAACGGATGGGTAGTGCACTTCAGTTTTTGACCCGTTATGCTGAAAGCGGTGAAGAATTTCTGACACAGATAGTCACAGGAGATGAAACTTGGGTTTCTTACGACACCCCTGAAAGTAAGCGGCAATCAATGGAATGGAGGCACACTTCATCCCCAGCAAAGGTTAAGCCGAAGCAAATCTTGACACCTCGAAAAATGATGTGCACAGTGTTCTGGGACTGGAAAGGCATCTTACTCATTAATTTCTTACCGCGTGGTCAAACAATCAGAGCAGATGCTTATTGCGAGACACTTCGGAAATTGCGCCGTGCAATTCAGAATAAGCGCCGAGGATTGCTGTCAAAAGGTGTTGTTTTTCTTCACGACAACGCACGACCACACACTGCAAATGTGACGAAAAACCTCCTACAGGGATTTGGCTGGGACGTGTTTGACCATCCTCCGTACAGCCCTGACCTCGCTCCTAGCGACTTTCATCTGTTCTTACATCTTAAGTCTTTCCTTGGCGGTCAACACTTTAACAATGACGACGAGCTGAAAGAAACTGTTTCCAACTGGTTGAAGACACAGGCGGCAAATTTCTATGAAGAAGGTATACAAAAACTTGTGCCACGCTATGACAAATGCCTGCAATATTTCGGCAGTTATGTGGAAAAGTAGTTTAAGAGTTGTTGAATTTTGTGCAATAAATAACTTTTCTGTAGCTGTACACAATTTACTTTTATTACCAAACGGAACTTACTTTCTGGACGTACATTGTATTTAGACTTTAGTGCATGCAAGAGGGAATGCGATGTTCTTGAAAAGAGAAACTTCGAAAATAATTCACTATCCTTCTAAAGGCGCAACGTACTGAAACCACAGACTGAGATTTAGAGCTTTGAAATTACAGAATTAACTTGAAGTTCAAAACTTCGAAACTGTTTAATAAAACCCACACAGTACATTTTAAAGTCGAATCTCTGCCTGTTCTGTAACTTTAATAAAATGAAGTCTTTGTAAATGCCTTTATTGTACTTCTATTTTATTTCATCTCCGTTTACTTTCACCCTTTCTGGATTATCAACAGAAAGCATTGAAGTGCACTTCAGTTCCTGAATTCCTGACCATTCTTGTCTGCGGGCGTCCCTAGAGATCCCATACTCTCTTTCGTATTCTGTCCAACTCGCTCTCCTCTCAACGACCCCTATTGTCGACCACCTGTTGTTGGAGAACTTGCGGCTCATATAAAGTTACAGAGAAAACTTTGGGGACGTAGTAGTATTGTGTTGCATTCTCTCCTAATGCTTGGATGTAACAATTCTTAGAGCTAAGAACGTTCGAGGAATTTCTGTTTTTCAGGGTAATTAGAAACTTGTGAAGTAAATTGTAAATCTTCTTCTTAAATAAGCTATTCCCCTAAAGGTATTTCAAAGACGGTCCCTCTCTAATGCCTTGATTGCATATTAGCATAAATTTATGTGTCTACTTTTGAAGGGTTACAGCTAAAAGCCAGAATTTACAAACTAAAGAGTCGATTTCTTGTCGGTACTAAATTTTAACAATTTAAGTGATCTGGCTTGAAACTCCCAGTTATAAATGTAAAATCCTGTCCAACAAAACGCTCGTTTTTCCTTCAGGTAATCATTATAAAGTGTTCGTACGAACTTCGAGCGGCGAAGGGATTCGTGCGACCTCCTAATTAACTTTTCCCATGCAGACGCGTCATTTAACAAAGGTCGTATTGAAATATTTTGTGTTAAATGATATTCCTGTGATTATTATTTGACATGGAGAATAATAATAAAAAAACACTTGTTCGCGTACGACACAATTTTATCAGTACACTATGAAATCTTTCACACCTTTGCCTAATGAGTACAGTTGCCGGATACAGTGCCTGATGCAGAGTGACATAAGAAACATTGATTCATTGTAATAAACGTACACTGCGCAAAACAAAAAGGGCAGTTCTATATCTCCCGTTCTAGTGTACCGATTGACGAAATTTTACTTGCGTTTTTCATGTATCGAAAACGCGACTTAGGATATATATTAAATTTATATATAGCATTATTCTAACATAAGTATTTTGATACAAAATCGGATTTTTTTCTGAAATGACGTGCCAGTTTTTTTCCATATTTCGATTCTACGACTCAGATTATACCTGAAAATTAAATTTTGTAAAATTTAGTGCGAAATTTACGGAGAAATTCAAAAATTTATCTTGGAGCATTTTTTTTTTCAGTTTGCGCCAAGAATAATTTACTTGGCGAACTTCTTAATTTATAACAATCTATTTTCCTTCCCTTTTTTTCACTGTAGATGAGCGGGGAAAAAAGTCATCTTTCATACTTTTAAATAATTTTAATAAAGTTCGTAACCCACATTTGGCGTTATTATCGCTAAAACAAAAGATGTCAAATTTCAAAACGCACCAATGTGTAAATTCATTTATATCTTGAAAATTTTTAATAAAAATCTCATAATGTTTTACAGGTGGGCCTAGAAATACATCTACTTTATAAGATGATGTTAAAACGTTTACAAGTTATAATACAAAAGTATTTGTGAAAAATTTATAAAAAATATTTTAAAATACAAATTTTAAAATTAAATCATAAAAAATGTGCGAATTGTATTTGGATTGAGCCTAAATTTCGAATTCTGGAAGAAGGAATCAACTCAGTTTAAATAAAAAAGAGATATTAATAATACATATCAAATTCAATTAACATTGAGAAGCTAAACTTTTGAGAGCTGATTTTATAAAAACTACTCGTGCAATTTTTACAAAACGTGGGTGTTCTGCATAATTTGAGCCGTACAATCGAAATATGGAAAAAAATTGGCATGTCATTTCGGAAAAAGTCCGATTTTGTGTCAAAATACCTATATTCGAACAATGCTATATATAAATCTAATTCATATCGCAAGTAGCGCTGTCGAGACGTGAACAACGCAAGTTGAATTTCGTCAATCGCCCTAGTAGAGCGGAAGATATAGAAGCGTCTTTTTGGGGGGGAGCGCAGTGTACATCAATGAATACAATATTTGTTTTCTTTTTTTAAAGCGCCGACAGGAAAAAGGTGTTTGCATGGAATTGTGTAATTTCCCTTTAATCTCTAAATTCATGTAAAGTATACAAAAACTCATCAGTGCTTCAAAAAGCTTTTGCCATTGAAACTCTAAATCGCTAACTAACGATTGTAATTCAAAAGTTTAAAGATGGTACCCTCATTTGATAAAGGCGGCTGGCTGTTGGCGAAGAATTTCTGCGTGAGCTACGTTTCCTCTTTGGAGTAATTCCCAAACTATGTAATTTGTATTTTATGCATTTTAAATCTCTTGCGTTGGAGAGGTCTCGTGTTTATGAGTATATGTCTCAACATTTCTCCGACAGCTCTTGACATTCATTGCTGAATGGCGTATAACTCTCTTAATTACACTTCCTCGTTAATTCTTGATTTGAATAATGTAACTGGAAGACTTTTACTCCTTTTCAACGCAGTAGGTTTATTGCATCTTTGTACGGCAACGCTATGCAGAGAAAAGGACATTTTCCCCACTACAGTTAATTCTCATTAACTGAGATAATAAAGAGTAAGACACCTACGATTAACTCAAAATAACGATTAATCCGAAAGCAGCTATAAAATTACAAGAAAGACAAATCATCAAGATTGCAAATAACAGGAAAGTCCTACTAACTATTTGTATTTTCAAGCAGTCTAATCTGGAGAATAAATTTAGCTAGTTATGTAAATTAAATCCGTTAAATATTATGTGTACCGAATTATATAACAAAATTATTATGAATTCGGAATTACGTAGCGATCATTATGTATTCCGAATTACTTACTATTGTGGATAAAAACAACTCCCATATGTTATAATGTCATCTGATTTCGTTGTTGGTATCCCATGTAATTTTTTTCTGCTTTCCACAGACAGTTTTGCTTTGTTTTGCTTTGTTTTGACAGTTTACAGTTTTGCAGGAAAGCACAGAAATGAGGAATAATCCGTGTTATGATGTATAGAAAAAATGCTATGAACAATTTACTTGCATTTACAAACAATTTCGTTTGGACAGTGGGATCATCAGTTTGTATAAATAAAATCAGTATTCAAAACAAAAAAACGCACTGCTAATAGTGGAAAAATAAACGTCATAGGAAGAAAGAAATTAATATGTTATTGTTATACATAGTATTAAAAAATAATATTTGCAGCAAAACTTAAAAGATTGTCTTTGAATTTACATTTGCGTGAAAAGGTAGGTTTAAACTTTTATTTAAATTTTTATATAATACGAAATACCAACAATTACGTATTATTGTGCATAGAAATAATTCTGAAATATTTGTGACATCATCTGCTATTACTGCTGTTATCCCACGTATTTTATGTAGATTCCCGTGTTTTCCCCAATAAGGTATTTTCTCCCTCCTTTCTGCATGCCCCATCATGGTATAATTGTAGCACACTCCGCGCCTATTCGAGTACCGAGGAGGGCACTGCATATTTTTCACATCATTCTGCATCAGAAAAACCTAATTTATCTACAGTGGCGCCGGAACTAAAAGGTGGTGGATGATTATTCTTCACCACCAGATTTTGCGATTGGATCCACTAATCCCCAGCAGCCGCCCTTTAAAAGGGGTTGTATATAAGATATTTTATAACCTCTTTTTGCATGCCTTCTTGGTGTAACGGTAGTACACTCGGCGCGTATTCGAGAGGTCCAGGTTCGAGTTCGGGCGAGGGCATAGCGCATTTTTCACGTCATTCTGCTTCAAAAAAACCTAATGATTCTATGCCGCAAATTTTTTATTTATTCTGAGGGTTTATAGAAGAGTAATTTTCCGATTGTTCCTCAGTAAACAAATTTAACTTCCCCCCACATAGTGATCACTAATTACTAGTTAAATACTTCTATCTTATAAAGACTGCTGCAGATTTGAATTCAGAGATTTTGTTTCCGTAAATGGAAATATTTGATACATTTTTTTTTAAGAGAAAATTCTAGCTTTCAGAGTAAAGCGTTTTTAATAAAATATACTTAATCATATGTATTAATTGCATCAGATGATTTGAATTATTTGAAAGCATTTTCGAAAGCATTTTCAGTTGTATTAAATTGGCCCTATCGAACAAATTCAGGAACCTTCAGCATAGGGCTTATCCAAGGGCTTATCAAGACTCAAGGCAGACGTACTAATTGCAAATTACAAACTATCCATTTAAATTCTAAAAATATAACCACAATCTGTACCTTCAGCAATATTCTGCACATGCAAAATATCAGCTCGCGTGGCTGAAGTAGAAATTTTTGCAAATATTTTCATGTTCGTTATTATGAATGCTTTCAGAAATTTCAGTGATTACCATTCTGTTTTCATACTGCTTGGTATTCAATACTTTGCAGTACAAAAGTTATAAACGTCTTAAAATTAGGGATGCCTCGTTTTCCAATTTGGAATATTCTTCTCATCTACTGGAAGGAATATACATAGAATTTTTGAAGAATATTCCGTGCATTGTAAAAAGGTCTTTCATTTATTTTTTAAAAACTTACCAGGCTTTCAAGAAAGAGTTATTTGTGATGGGTTTTTTTAACACAGAGCGCAAACAAAGTTACACATTTGCTTTTTATTTATTGCCGAAATTTCTGAGGCTTTTTGAGAGCATGTAAAGCTGGCGTGTCACACTCATTACCTCAATTAGTTCATACAATACTGCTTGCCACAAGGTGGGGGGGAAGCAAATGTCGTAGTTAACTATGACTTCAAAATGTGAGTAAGTACATAAATTTTACCTAATATTGTAGTTCTTTAAAAAATAGAAGGAACGTAAGGAAATCCTCAGCAATAGCCGATGGCCCTTTGTTTCTTTCCCGACACGTATTCCCGTAGCCAGCTTTCTAGTGTCTGGAAACATGCTTCTGTCACTAGCGTTTTTTGAAACAGAAGTCAGCCGTCCAACCGGTATAATGGTTAGCGCCGCTGACTGCCGTGCCGAAGGGTCCGGGTTCGAATCCCGGAGAAGTAGATGTTTGCAAATGTATAGTGTCGGTGCGGTATGGCGGCACTTTAAATATGCGGTGAGCCGAATGTCCTCTCATGCGGTTTGGGGGAAGGGAAGAGGGGTGGGAGACCCTCGGACCCCTCTGCCCCCGGGGTGCTGTCCATCGAGTTAAATCGCACTGTCACCTGTAAGGTGCTCAAGGCTGTTACAAACGGCAGGTGTAATCTTGCTCTCCTTGCCACGACGATTTTCGTCAGCTTGGGCTGATGTTAATGTCAGACAAGTGAGCATAAGTAACAACAACAGAACAGAGGTCAGATGAATGTCTTTCAGGATGGAACTCGCTGGGAACTTGTTCCTTTTCATAAGTGAAAAAAGTTGTTCACACTGGGGCATAGGACCGAACATGGAAAGCACATGCATGCAAATATGCGGCTTTCTGGGAACTCTGCAGGCAAATATTTGTGAGATTTGGGGATACCCACATCAACGAATTTTTACTTTAGTTTTGAGTCTCACTAAATTCCTGTTAATTCTAGCTTTAAAAGGGTTGACACTTACTCGGGAAATAAAAGAGAAATATTTTTGTAAAATGCCAGTCTCAGGACTTCGTTTTACTAGCAGATAAGTAAAATCAAAGAAAAATATTTTTGTAAAATACCAGCCTCAAAACTTCGTTTTAGTACCAGAGATACGCCTCGATAGTGGGCGAAATAGATTATAATTATATATTTTTGTTATTTTCTCTGAATGAACAAAGAGCCGCAGAAAACTTAGGTAAGGGCCACATGCGGGCGGCGCTTTTGACATCCCTGATATATAGCCCTTGGAGATATCTGGGAATATTTCTGGCATGTGAAAACAGGCAGACGTTGGCTTATGACATGAGTATTCGAGTATATAACTGGAATTTAACGGAATTCTCCTGGAGTACTCTCCTTGGAATATCCGCGGCATTTCTTGTGTTGTGTGAGATATTGACGTATATAAATTTTGAACGGCGTATATGAAGTCAGTGCACACCTAATACTAGTGAATTTGGAAAAAAACGTAACGTGAGTGATATTCGATACGACATTCAACTCACAACTACGTTTCATGGTAACAAGAGAATCCATCTAAATTCCTGCCCGGGAGGAATGATCAGCAAATTGGACACGGGGCGAACAAAGCTGTCGTGAAAGTGTCTCTAGACGAATATCTTGAGAAATACCAGACACAGCTAGAGCACTAATTGTGCAGAAGAAAATCAACATTATCGCAGGAAAAGGAAACACAGGTACATGGAAGAAAGTATTTTCGAGCAGGCGTAAAATTTGTAGAGAAAGCAATTTTCCCAACAAAAATCGAGAACAAATGATCTAAATCCGTTCTCTGTTGAATCTCACAAATTTTTTTTTGAGAAGCGAAAAAAGGGAAACTGAGATCCTGTAAGACATCAAAAACTGGAGCGTTTTGGCAGCTCTCACCTAAAATTTCAATTCATATTCAGTCACTGCCCGCAGATCACATTTAAAAAAACGTGTATTTGAGTGGTATTACAGTTGCAGTAGTATACAAGAGATGAAACATTTCAGAGGGTTTAGTTTGGTTTATTTAATTACGACAAAATATTCGTGGCCTATCTGCGTAAGGGAAAGGATGACTTAGTGGAGAACTTTTTAAGGGGAATATAAGCGTTATACATGGGCAAACACGGAAACGTCCAAGTAGGCAGCCCGTTCGGCGGGATTCAAAACTCGGACCTAACTACGAGTGTTCAACTCCTTTACCGCTCGGCCACTGGTAGGCCCAAATTCAGAGGAAACGCTGAGAAAATATCGTCCTCGACAAAGCGGCGGCGAACAGAAAGCGGACGAGAAATTAAGAACTACGCGTTGTAATTATTAAGCTAAATAAAATTTAAGCACTGACAAGTAAAATTGATTAATCTTCCACGATTCCAATTCAAATGTTAGTAAAAAAGGACCTGAAGAAATTTTGAAAATTAAAGGTGATCATATGTAAGGGCATCGAATTATAAAAATATTGGGATGACCCCCTAAAAAGGTTCGACTTTTAAATGACCTACATTATCTGAAGAGGAGTTTTAAAGCCGTCCTGCCGAGTTAGCAGATGTAGGATAAATTTAATCGTGACTTCGTGCCTATCGGAGTTTTTCATTGGTCCGGGTTTCAATCGATTGGTTTTCTTGATTGTCTCTGATCCAAATAATTCTGGCAACGGGTAAAAGAATACTGCTGATGCACAATTTTCTTGATAACAACAAACTTTCAAACTTGATGCCCTTAGCCAAACGAACTTAACTGATGTTGCTTGTTTTTGCTGATGTTTCATTTCAATAATGTAGTGTGTGAAACTAGCTAGATGCGCTCTTCATTCTTTTGTAAGACACACTTCAGACAAAGTACTACATCTAAAAATACGATACCCTAAAATTTTTGTAACGATAAGAAAATTCGTCGAGTTGTGTGTTGAGAGAATTTTTTGTAAACTCTTATGACTCAAGTAGTGTCCGTTGAATGTTCTTAATATAAGTTTAGAAACAAAGCAAATTTAGACTGGCGTAAAAAGTTTGTATAGAATTTTCTTGGTTTCGAGGGTGATTGACACAGGTTCCTCTCCTTCAAAAGCAAACAAATTGTTGTTTTCATGATGAATTGCGTTTCTACTTGATTAATTAAATGAACGAAATTAAACGATGAACTAAATTAGTGTTACATGCGATACAAAGTGCTATGGACTGTAAACGTATTGCTAACACTAGAAAATGATAATAACAATTAATTGCTTGAAAGATTTACTTTTTATTTCTTTTTAAATAACTACAAGCAAGAAATAACTTCAGAAATAGCTTCAAGAAACAATAAAATATGTTCTAAGCATATTATCCTGTTCCGTTTTCGTATTTTCGTTTCGTAAGTGGCTAATATATTTAGTTGCCTACCGAAAGATAAGTGTTATTTCAGTGGCTACTACTGAAAGAACGAAGATCTCAACTAATCGATGATTAGTCGAAGCTAGATCTAAATATACATCGATGACTGGTTATCTTTTAAGTCAGTAATCATCATAGGAAACCTTAAAACTATAATTTTCTCTTGTGTTACCCCTAAAACTTTAGCCTTCTATGTAGAACACCTAAAACTAAAATTTTTGGAGTCCTTAAAAATATGAACCCCTACCATCCTCAGAAAAGTAAATATTAAAAAAAATATTGAAAAGGCATCAATGTTGCATAACAATTTATGTAAAAAATAAAATGAAACTCATTATTTCGTAGCAGCTTCACTCGTAAAAAGCACATTTACTTCATACTGTTTTAAAAATAAATTACACAGTTTAGTTAATTATTTTATATGCTTCATTTTATTCTCTTCGTGGTATTCAAAAAAGTTATTCGTATTTGATTTTGATTTATGAAACTCTTAAAGGAGTGGAATTCCGAGATTCGGCGCAGTGGTCCAAGTGTTACAGTTTTTTAAATTATTTTGAATATAACTTTTATACACATTTTAATATAAGTTTACAAAAACAGAATAATTGTTTTGTCTGTGAGCATGGATAAAACGCTACCCGTCTTTAAAACACCATAAAAATGTCTTGTAATGTTCTTTAAAAATCATATTTTGTATATGCGCGAGAGACTTTACAATTTTATATCGCGAATAATAAAATCTTAGGGCACTTAAATAACGAAACCTGTTAATGTAATTGCATTTTCAAATGTATAAGCCAATATCTTTTGAAATTTATCATGGGCGGCCTACGCTTTTACTATTCACTGTATAAAACTATAGATGAATTCTGTAAATAGAATTATTTAATTATGAAATTAGATATTGTAAATAGAATTATTTCCCATCAAACTCTATGATTAATTATTTTCTCCTTTTAGTGCATTAATTAGCATATTCATTTAAATAAAAGCTTCTTTTAATTGTATTTTATTTTCATTAATGTGTTTTATCAGCTCATTCTGCTTGGTTCTCAAATCAGTTTTTTCTATTATAATTACTGGTCATTAGGCAAGTGAAATGAAGATACTTAACTTTGTAACAAATTAAAGTGATGTAGTTATGCTTACAAACTTTTGATATTATATACGCGCATTTCAGTGTACGCACGGCCCACCAGCGGCTGAACCGTAAAATCGCTAACACTGGTATAGTTCGACCGCCTAATTCGCGACCATGAGCGCAAACACGCATGCGCCATTCGGACCGAATTATTCTCAAAATAGGATGGAAGGATGGAGACTTTCTTTCCCTCCAACATAGCTCTTTCCGGAGAAGAGAAGACTTTCACGTGACTTTTCACTTCGCAGCAAGTAATAACGCCCCTTTTGGACAAGTCCATGTGTTTTGGCAGAATGCCAGCCAGGTTTGCGTTTGAGACGGTCGAGCTATAGTTGTGTAGTTTCGATTCCAGTCGAACGGGTTGGCTGCGTGGGCGTTTTCATGGGTTTTCCCGTGAATCAGTTTCCCTTAGGAAGTCCTCCATGAAGGCATCCCTCTCCTTAGTCAGAAAGTTAGAACTAGTATGCTTTGCCATAATCTATCAAACCAAATCAATGTACGCACGGATTTCCAGTATTTGATATTGTTTCGCGCTGCTTCTTAAAATTAAGCATAAATAAAAGTTTTTAAACTTTTGAGTTCATAACCAATTCCCATAAATGATATTCTTAACGGATAACCTAAACCTGACATCTTTCTGCGTAACTTAACCTTTCATTCTTATTTCTAATTCTTCAACATATTTTCATTTTCTTTTTCACAGTTACTGAAAGAAATTACCTTGTTTTAAAGAAACCATTTCTTCGCCACACTGAAAACTAATTTTCGTTACTGATTAAATTATTTCTCTTAAAGTTTTTTTTTTAATTATTTTATTAAGAAAAACATCATATACAAATATTTACAGTGAAGCAAAACACAATTTAATTGTGAGCTTCGGATTAAAATTTTTGTTCACGTCAGACCGGTTAGATTTGTTTTCTAACTCTGCCTTCTTCAATCGTAGGAGGCAATGAACTGGCGAGATTCGTTGGCGTAAAATTGCGCCAACAATTACTGTTAATCGAAAGAAATAGCAGAGTTGCCATTCAGCGCGAAAGTCCTTGAAAAGTCAGAATAAATATAATTTTTCAGAATGTTCACGGAAAGTGGGAACATTTTTCAAAAAGTCAGAAAGTTAAAAAAGGTTCAAACCAATGCATTCAAATAATTTAAAGTCTTAAAGAAGAGTGATTGTATAAGTTTAAAATTAAGTTTCCTATTCTTTAAATGCTACCTTAATGTTCTACATTAACGGGTAAATTTTCGCCCCGTTTTTACTTTTCTGTTTCAAAATGCCAAATAAATACAACAACAGAACTAAAATAATTAACAAAGTGAACCTCCGCTTTTTGTAGCTGGAGATGTAACAGTTCTTCAAAATATTTACAAGTCAGACTTTAAATTTAAATCTAATAACCTGGCTTTGCTAGTCCACAACAACTAACTGAATTTTCAATAAAAAAACGAACTCATCAACTGGTAGCAATGGCAACAGCAAGCAAGGCAATCAGTAACAGAGAAGTGTCATTGAAGAAGGTTTACATTGCCAAAACTCTCTCTTAAACTTGGATTCTTGGCCGTATTTAAAACTCTCTTCATTTACATATTCTGCTGAAGTAAAAATGCAAAACAGATTTCAATATAAAAAGTAAGCTCATTAGTTTGTAGAGACATTATGTTATTTCGAAGCAGGAAACATGAAAAATGAGCAACGCCTTCGCCGGGAATCGAACCACGGACCTCTCGGTTACGCATCGAGCGTGTGACCACGAAGGCATGCGAAAAAGACGGGAGAAATACCTTATATACTCCCCCTTTTAAAGGGCGACTGAGGTTTAGGGGGCCCCAAACGGAAAATCCCGGTGGTGGAGAATCATCATCCACAACCTTTTTAGTTCGGGCGCCAGCTATAGGGACATTATGCTACTTGAAAGCAGAAGATGTGAAAAATGAACAGTGCCCTCTCCGGGACTCGAACCGCGGGACTCTCGCTTACGCGTCGAGCTTTCTGACCACTACACCACAAAGGCATGCGAAGAAAGCGGGAGTTTTTTAAATAAGTTTATTAAAATAAATCCTACAGTTATAGTTTTCTCTTCTGCACGGGAAAGTATCCACCCTCCCTTGTCATATCAGGTACAGCTGTATTATACTCTTCACTCTGCTCTTTATAAATGTAACTGTTTCATTAATCTTTTCTTTTAAAATATAATTGCCCTTCAAAAATAAATTGTACAGTTAAAAAAGGGATAAATTATATTGTTGTGCATTATAATAAATAGATATATTAATTAAATATATTCATCAGCTCTCATGATATTGTGTTCTTCTGTATTTTATATTGAAACATCAGAAGAATAATATTGTTGCTTGTGTACGGGTTCGTTATGTATTGAATACACTTGAAAAGTTAACAAAAACTTATTCTTTCCACAAGAAACAAATCAAAATGCTAAAATATTTCTTCAGAGATATTAGTACAATATCACAATATCTCAAACGTTAAACAGAATTCACTTCAAAACAGATATAAAGTTAATCCAATCTCACAGCGAATTCGCTACAATCAATCACAGCATTGAGTAAACAAACAACAGTTTGCTTTAAACAGCTACAACCACAACTGAGATGAGGTGTTTCAATTCGGCTTTTATAAGCTTTTGAATTATCACTAGAACAATCTCGATTTTTTTAGATTTTTCTGGATGGCAACAATAATTACGAGATATTTATTTATTAAGTATTAAATGCACGCCCTCTTTTATTTTTATTTTTCCGACGTAGCTTTCTCTTCAAAAATCGTCTGCGTTGCACGGGAAAATAAAGCAATTTTAAATACAATTCTAAATAAATAGCCAAATAAATAGGAAATCCGTAACAATATTTATATTATTCTTATTTACTTTTATAAATTTCATTTCCAGAATGAAGCGATTTTATTTCAAACTTTGTTATCTGCTTTTAAAACCCCTACGTGATTTTTAATGGTTTACATGCATATTATATATATGTGTGTGTGTGTGCGTAAGGTATAAAAATATAAAAAAATATTAACAAATTAAATTTAATTGGAACAAATTTCTAACTTAATTGGCACTAGACCCTTAAATTCACAATTTCAATTCATTGTACTGCGTGATGTCTGTGCAATGTGCTTCCAAAGAATGTTTATACCTTGAAAATAAAATGTTTTAACCATCAACCTAGTTATGCTTTTCCCCCTACTACACAGCAAATTCAGGTTATCTTCTATTGTGTGAGAGCGACATCCTTCTTCACTCTGGTGAAGATTGAAAAATAATTGTTGTCTTCTCTGCTAAGTTCTCAGCATCTTATGCCTAAAAATGTTATGAAATTTGGTATCGCCGTCCCAGCACGGCTACGACACAATTGGTTTTCTCATCGAACCATTTCCAAAGTATTGCATATCTTAATATATTTCTTTTAGTTGCTTCACCATAATAATTAGATAAATTAAATTTTTATTATGTTTTTGTCACTACATTATATTTTACAGGAAATATATGAAATTATTCAATTACTCATACTTAATTAATTACAAGTAGTTTAATTCTATTAATAAGCAATAAATTTATAATTAGGTAATTAGTTTTTTACGTAGCGTATTCGGAAACTAAGTACCGTTTCATTCTAGCGCTTTAGTAGGCGTCCCGCGCATGCGCACTAGTCTTTCTTGTTCACTGACTTTCAATTGTCGCCATTTTGGTTGCTCTATGTTGTGTTTTCAGTTTGCTGTGCACATTCAAAATGTTTAAGACAATTAGTTCTCCCGCTGACTGTGAGATTCGTGCCGTGATTAAATTTTTGAACGCGAGGAATGTTAAACCGGCCGAAATTTATCGTCAAGTGACAGAAGTTTACGGTGAATACGCGATAAGTGATGGAATGGTGAGAAAGTGGGTAAGAATGTTTAATGCAGGTCGAACAAATGTCCACGCCGAGGCTCGGAGTGGTCGGCCTTCTGTTGTCACCGATGATTTGGTAAGGAAAGTTGATGAAGCAATTCATGAGAACAGACGCTTCACAATGAGAACTCTTTCAGAGGCATTTCCACAAATTTCACGTACTGTTTTGTTCGAAATTGTGTCTGACCGCTTGAATTATCGCAAACTGTGTTCCCGATGGGTTCCAAAAATGCTCACTGATGTTCACAAAACAAAGCGACTTGGTAGTGCCCTGACATTTCTCACGCGGTACAGTGATGAGGGAGAAAACTTTTTAAACCAAATTGTGACAGGTGATGAAACTTGGGTGTGTCATTTCACACCAGAATCGAAACAACAATCGATGGAGTGGAGACACACTCATTCTCCGAAAAAACAAAAGTTCAAAGTGACAATGTCATCACAAAAAATCATGCGCACTGTCTTCTGGGATAGGAAAGGCATTTTGCTTACTGAGTTTCTTCCCAGAGCTGAAACCATTAATGCGTCACTATATTGTGAGACTTTAACAAAGCATTGCCATTCAAAACAAGCGAAGAGGAATGCTCAGTAAAGGAATTGTGTTGCTCCATAACAATGCTCGGCCCCATACTGCTGGTGTCACTCAATCGTTAATTCGACAGTTTCATTGGGAGCAGTTCGATCATCCGCCGTACAGTCCGGACTTGGCGCCGTCCGACTATCACTTGTTCCTGCACATGAAGCGCGAGCTTCGTGGCAAGCGCTTTGGATCTGACGATGACACGGAAAATGCTGTGGAGTCATGGTTATCGAAACTGGCGGGAAGTTTCTTTGACGATGGTATACAAACACTGGTCACCCGCTATGACAAGTGTTTGATCATTGGCGGAAACTATGTTGAAAAATAGTTTAAGACATGTATTTTCATGTAAAAATAAAATTGGATTCGAAAAAAATGTTTTACTTTTTTTTTTTTTTTTCAAAACGGTATTTAGTTTCCGAATACGCCTCGTATATCAAGTCAGAGAAATTGTCTTTCTGGAAATAGATAATCAGGAAAAATCGTAGAAATTAAAAGTTGAATTTCAGGGAAATTCCTGAGCAGATTTATTTACTGTGAACTTTCTGAAATGGGTGAGTTGAAACTTCTATGCGGGGAAATGCTGTTTGCATTTCATTGTAGATTGTTAGTCAAGCGTTCCAAAAGAATTGAGCTGTTATCGTAAAAACATTTCAAAATATTTAATTAAATCATTCAAAGTACCATGCTTAAAATATTTCGTGACCTAATGCTAATCATAAAAAATGTTGTAAATTAAACATGACTTCAGATTAGAAAAAAAAAATTAATTAACGGAACTGAATAAAATAATAAGAAATTTTGAAAACGTGAAGTGAATATTCAAATAAAAAAATGTTGTTAAGTGCATGACCTAGATCTTTAGAAGTTGCCATTCCTCGCATAAGAAATTATGAACAACATTGAAAAATGAAGTTTTCTTTAAAAGCATATTTCGAAAGAATTTAAAATTAAAAACAAAGTACAGCCAAACGACCAAACAACTCAAAAAAATAAAAAATGCAACTTCAAAGGCACGCTTTCTTAGAATTAACTTTACCTTCCTGTCGAATGAGTGGAATCATTAAGACCAGCTGCAACGACAATTTCGGAGAACATTTTTAAAAAGTAAACGAAACAAAACAGACAGAATACCAGCATCAGAAGTTAATTTCTTCTCTTTTCGAAATGGTTTAAAAACAAACAAAAAGCAGATGCTCGAAATTTTAGCTAGACATCCTCAATGCTTTATTACCACTTTAATGACATGCCAGTGAATATTTTTTTTTCTTTTCGCCGTACTAGGCTCATTTTTCTTAACTGTGACCGGGATTAAATGCGTAATGAAGCGGTGAAAGAACAATAACAAAAGTATTCTACTTTTTTTTCGCCTTGCACCCCTGAATTTTTCAGGTTAATATTGTTGAAGTTCTTAATAGTTTTTTTTAAGAAAAATGTAAAAGTATTTTTGACTTTACTTAAAAAAAGTGTAATGTGATTCTTAAGGAATTTTTTAAACGTTTCTTGGATGGAGTCTTTTTTGCTTAAATTTGATACTTCCTTGCATGTTTAACAAGTTGAACTAGTAGTTAGAATCTAGTAGGGAACTAAGCCAGAGAAGAAAAAACTGAGTAAATAATACTATGTTTGCTATTTTCATTAGAGAAGACGAAATTGTATCTTATGAAAGTCGTTGTCGCTTTCTTTGCTCTTAATCAAATTAAAGAAAAATGGCAATGCGCTGCAGTAGCATATAAAAAGTTTTTAATATAAATTTCGCTTGAAATGATCGTTAATTTATTGAATGTATTGCTGGATAGACAGAATACTAAAAAAAATTAAATGTTTTAGTTAGATATTTCTGTACGTTTGCATACTGAATCATACAGCACGTCTTCAGAATGAAATGCGTTTTAGATAACTGTATAACAAAAGTGCTTATCAGTGAATTTAAAAATCTGATCTGGAGACCACGTGACTTCCTTGTATGGCCTATTAAATCATACATATTTTTGTTGCATTTCATTTAAACTTATTTCCTCGAATTTCATTTGCGATATATTTCTCATTCAATTAATTCAGTTCTCACTTTGCGGCAAAGCAAAACTACATAAAAATTCAAAACAGCTTCATTAAAAATCGAAAAATACAGAAAAGCATAAAACATCAAAAAATACAGTTAAACCAGTTTAGCATTTGTTTTTACAACTAAAATTAGAATTTCTACGCAAAAACAAGCAATTTAGCCAGCGGGCAAAGTGGTAGATTTTTCGGTGCACAAAACTGAAAGTTTACTTTTGATCGCAATCGGCAAAAAGACATTGAAGGTGCAGAAACTGACTTAATTTACTATTCTACTGACTTTCAAATGTAAAGAAATGGCAGCTCGTTAGGCTTAATTCCCCAATTAACCTTTTAAATTGTTGATAATTCTATAACTATTGCTATTCTATAACTAAAAGTATAAAACCCTTAACCGGAACATAGAAAACACATATTTCAATCACTTTTAAAACAAAAATGCACGATTTACCAACATATAAGAATAAAGGAAAGCTGAGCTTACAAAGCCGAGTAACAGAGTAGTTATATATATACTTTTGGTGCGGCCGATTTGAGCGAAATATAGAGGTGCACGGTTACATGTTATAACAGTCGTATGTACAAAATTTCAACGTTCTACGGCTAGTCGTTCATGAGTCATGCGAAATACATGCGTACGTACGTACGTACAGATGTCAAAGAAACACCTCTTCTGAATCCATTTGAAATCCAATTTAAAATCCGTTTTGACAAAAAACAGTCCTTTATTCTGCACGTACATACAGATGCCACTCAAAACCATCTTTCAAATTATTTCGAGAACGCTTGAAGTGGATATTTTCGTTGAAATATGATACCTGAAATTTTTCGCGAATGCAATACTTCCTTTCCTTCGTATTAAGGAAGTAAAAATATAACAAATATAGTTAGAAAATTCAAATATATAAAAACAAACGATAGAGGAGAAACTTCGATCTGGTCTTGGTATGCAGATTTCTGTTTAACGTCTGAACAAATCTTAAACTAAAGAGTTGAGATAGCTCTATCAGTTTAAAAATTAGTCCTCTAAAAATGAAAGGCAGAATATAAAAAGAAAAAGAAGTACTGAAGAAGGTTTTAGTAATCTTTTTATTAGTCTAAACTTTGAACATAAAAACACGACTTGTGCTACAGACAAACCAGCACTTTATGGCGATGAAAGTAAAGCAATAAAATCAATCAAATTCAAATGCAGGTAACGTAATCTAAGACTACAGCTTCAATAAAACAAGCATTAAGTTGTCTTAGTATTTTACCGGTACGTAAGCTTAAGGTATCGCAAGCGTGAGAGTATGACTTTTAAGTATAGCTAGCGGAGAATTCTAACGATGCGACCCAAGTGCCAGAAATCCTTCTTCTGTTGTAGTCAACAAACCTCAATTTCAATACTGTCCTTTATTCTGCTTACTAGTCAAAATCGTAATAACTCTTTAATTAACATAAAGTACGTTGCGCGTGTATTTCATTGCAATGAACTTACGTTTCACTTAAGCGGCAACACTTACTATTTTGCTTAATCGCGGAATAAACGATAAAAAAAGTAACTTCAAGGTGTTGAAAATATAGCTACGCATATTTATGTGCGCAGTACGTACAGAAGTTAGCTTGCCAAGCGAAAAATTCAACTCATGTCTCGAGATACACAGCTTTTTTTAATAAAACTAATTCAGTTTTGTCTCGAACTGGAAGTGTAATATTTCTATGCTTTTTTGCATATGTAAGCGTAAAGTAAAGCTTAGTAAATTTTACAATTGTTATTTTAATCAAATTAACAGAAGAAAGAAATGAAATTTTCTATCTTCCGCGTGTTATTTAAATCTAAAAAATGTGAAAATGTCAATGTCCTCAGAAAATTTTAGGAGTTAATTGTTGAGAAATTAGTTTAATAATTCTTTTCGCAACTTTATTTAATAATTAATTTTGGGAGTCTCAGTTGTTTCGATTCTAAGCGTATATTAAGTATATTTCTGTGTCCTAAAGTCAAGGGTATGGAAGAATTTATAGGATTTCTTTCTCAGGATAAAGCATTACGCGTTTTTCGCAAAACTGCTATCACTCAGGAAATTAGCGATGCTTGTTTTAACATCAAATTCCCTCGATTAATTTTCTGCCATCTGCATTATGCTTAATATAAATTACTAGTACTAATTGTCCTGTGATAGTTAATGTATAGGCTAATTCAAAAAGAAGGAGAAATTTTTGGCCTTCTATAAATGTGTATTATATCAAACAGGAGAATGTAAATTTAAGCAATCCCACCAGTGGCCTAATTATTACGTGCTCTGCCATTAGGCAGTGCACGGAAAGGGGAAGGAGCTCTATGGAGGGCTTTTTAAGGAAAGTGGCTCATATCGACGTAAACATAAGAAAAACCATAAACGCCTATCCAACCAGCCTGTTCACCGGGACCTTGAAGTCGGAAAGTACCATCGGCTTTTACTGCTTAGCTGCTGGCGCGCGGCCGAGTGGTTAAGACCACTGAATGTTAAGAATTCGATGTAGTTTCGATCACAGGAAAACAGAGGAGCTGCATGGATGGTTTTCGGTGCCCCCTTGCCCCCGTGAAACGTTAATGCGAACCAATTTCCCTTTGAAAATCTTTCACAAAGACATTCATCCCCTTAGGCATATAGTCCTTATGTGTTTTGCTATATTCGAATAACCTAATATAATCTAAGATTTACGAAGATTTTATATAAAACTTTATCATTTCGTGGTAAATAACCTTTAACAGCAAAAAGAAAAATTTTTTGCGTAGGGAATGGAGCAAACATCGAAATACAATTAAACCTCTGTTCACGAATATAATTTTTTCCTGAGAGCCGTTCGGCATCCGAAATTATCATAACTCGAAACTGTTTTCCCCTTGGGAATTAATGTAAAATAGATTAATCCGTTCATGGATCACAGATAATCGCTTATGTAAATTTTACAACAGTACTTTGTGCACATATTCATAGCACAAAAGCAAAGGGAATCGTAAAAATCTATGATTAAAAAAAGATAAATGAAATGCTAAACAGATAAACGCTTAATTTATTTTTACCTTATCTGTACAAAGGGAAGTGGACGTTGTAAGTGGAAAGTGGTGTTGAAGAAAAAAGGAACAGATGGAATTATTTGGATGAGGATTTCTCCTCCATGAAAATATCGTAAACTGTCTTCTGGGAGATTATTTAGTTATCCCCCCCATGTCTGTTAGTGCTTGACTCAACTGAGCCTCCGTTTCACACAAAATTTTTCCATTGTGATTTGTTGTTGTTTGCGCTTTGATATGTTTTTAAAGTAAGACATGACATTGTAATTGAAAATGGTTATGCTGTAGCTTGCTACTGCTTTATGCTGGTGATATCCTTACGTGAAAACTTTGTACCTTGTCCCGTTTTGAACTAATATCGCGAATCAATAAGCTAAGATTATCTTCCTTCCCTCCTTTTGCCTGAAGGCATTTCCTTCACAAGCATCTTTTGTTGCTGCTTTTAAAATATTTTCTGTTCTTTCTTTAGAGCTAATTTTGGTGATCCTGCAGTAAATCCTCAATCTCTTCATTGTTGACTTTCAACGCCTTGGGTTGACTAGAGGCTACCATGTCATAGGTAAGAAAAAAAATGCAAAGCATCAAAATCCTTAAATTCCCGGCCTACCATATAATCTGGTCATAAATTTTTAAGTCGATATAAGATAATAAGGTCCTGTGAATCATTACCACCAGATTTTGTTAATAAGAGTGTTATGTCGTGAACAAATCATTCTTTTCACACCTGACTGCAACTGGCTGCGTCATAGCAATAATTGCTCATCAACTACATATTTAAATACCATTCCAAATTTTTTGCATACATTTAATAGAATTCTAATCACATTTTTATTTGCAAATTATATATAACCACAATAGCATAAAAATGCACTTATCTGAACAACGAGAATAAGCCCAGCATAACTTTTACTGAACTTGAGACAACTTTTGTAATTTAAATATCGCATAACCTAAACATAGGGGTCCTCATCTTCTAAACACGGCCAATTTGGTAAATATCACTCATATCCGCAGCGGATTCCATTTCATTCACACCCAAAACTC
Organism: Stegodyphus mimosarum; assembly: GCA_000611955.2. NCBI lineage: Eukaryota > Metazoa > Arthropoda > Arachnida > Araneae > Eresidae > Stegodyphus > Stegodyphus mimosarum. The sequence goes on along the minus strand of KK117081.1, from coordinate 974,217 downwards.
AGTTTCGTAACGCAATCAACCCGCCAGCCGAATTTTCGGGCTTCAAAAAAAAAAAAAAAAAAATCTTGAGTATATGCGCTGTTTCCATTCCAGCAATGCATAAATTTTCTACTACAGTTGTTGCCAGACTTATTCTCGATGTATTTGAGAGGCACAGCAAAGAGTAGTAAATGATGCAGTATTAAAATGATGTTTCCAGAAATCTTTGAGTGTTGATTCTGAGTTATTAAATTACCTGAAAACATTTTTAGGACTATTTGTTGATAAAAAATACTGAGAAGCACGATAATGAAATGCATGAAAAGACGCAAAGACAGTGTAAACCAAAAATGAAAAATGCAAAAAGAAAAAAGAATATTTACATCTTTTGCCGCATGGTCATAAGAGATTATTCATTCTGTTTATATCTATATATATATATTTACTAATGTAGTATTGAGTATATTATCTCCTTTGAAAAATTTTGCGGAACTGTAGTTGAATGAAGTAACTGAGAATCAATTAAAAATGAATCTTGAAAAATATTTTTCAATGGAACATCAAACATGAGTCATGAAATCTGAAATTGGAAACTTTTAAAAATGAAAAAATAACCAACACACCACGTAATTATCGTCATTGATCGGAAATTAGTTGACTTTTCAAGCGGAACAAACAACCTCGATCAAATAACAATAAGTAAGAAATGCGAAAGTGTTTCGTCTTTTACTCAAGTAAGAATTCTGATGCTAAACTGGAAGTCGAGTTTTTAGGAATTAAGTTAGTTAGATTTTAAGTGAGATGAATTAAAGTGAAGGTACTAGAAAGACTTCATTATGAATGGGGCAGTTCCGTTTAGTTTATAATTGTTTTTATATTGTGAGATATTATTGCTAGGCTGAATAGTAGTAAAATTTTCTGACGTGAGTAAAGTGTCCCTCGACACCCTCGCTTTCATGCACGTTAATTCGAGATAATCTTTATAAACATAATAAACATAATGTAATCTTCGCAAAAATTAAAAACATATTTACAGAAAATAAAGTATATTAAAATATGCAAACTGAAAAATATATAATATACATAAATGGCCAGAATATGAAATACTTAACTTGCATTTTTGCAAGTGTGAGGACGTAGAAATGTTCGTTACTGTCTTCTTACACAGAATGGAATTTGGAAATTCTAACTAAGATGGAGCGAGAAGTAGGGAGGGACGAATGATTTGGTACAGTCGGAGACTGTGAAAAGCTGTTTTTGAAAGCGGGAGGGAAGTGAAACTCTCTTTCGAGTGCAAAAGGAGTCTGTTAAATTTTTATTTTATATGACCAAACAAAGGAAATTAATTAATTTCTGGTTAATTGTCGTAGCGGAAAGAAGAAAAAAGTACAAGTAGTCTTCACTATTTACGAGCTACTAATCAATTTTAGGAATTTGGAAATAGACTCATTTTTTTAGTAAAAGCAATAAAGAAAAGGCCAGAAGCAACGATTTTTTACATTACGTACAATTTCTTCAGTAATTACACCATTTGCAAATCCTTTAACTGATAGTCATCCAACATATACCGTCTTTTCAGGTTTAGGAATAAATTTTCATATCCTTATCAGCCAAATGATATAGCTAAGAGTACTTAACGCCTACTCTTTCAAGAGACTGATTAATAAAGTGATTAGGTATTAGATTAGTTTTCAGTATTTTAATAAGTATCAGAATTTCGCCTTGTCGATTTTCAATTCGTTGTATTTGATTTAAGGCAGTATTACTAATAACTTTCTTGGAAATGTTGGAAGTCCAGTGTATTAATTTGTTAGCATTGAACTGAAGCCGCGTTTTTTGTCAAACAGTAGAATCTTTTTGTAGTTAATTATTTGAAGATCAAGATAGTCGATTTTATTTTGTGAAAGATTAGTTTTATTAAGAGTAAGGCATTCTGGATAAATTTCTGAATTTTCAATCTTGTGAAATTATTAAATGTAATAAGATCATCTATATATCTGTAAGTGTGTGCTTAGTAATTTAAATATTGTTGTTGTAAATTTTTTGGAAGGTAAATTCTGCGAATAAAAAAGATGTTACATGCGGAAGTAGCGCCCATTGGGATACCTCTGAATTGCTTAAAAAGTTGGTTTTGAAATTTAATGTAGTTATTAAAAATGGTGCATTTGAGGAAGGCTTTCCATTTATTAATGTCTATAATTGTGAACATTGCAAGAAAGAGTTTAGGCAGATCTAGTAAGCTAGTATAGATTTCTTCTAAGGGAAGCGAGGTATGTAAATTTTGAAAGTCATAACAGTTAATGTTTTGTATGTCGATAGACTGGTATTCATGACAGGAGTGTGATTTTAGACGACCCAGAAGTATTTATGGCCAGTGTTACAGGTATTGAAGCTTAATTTGCAAATTTTTTAATTGCAAAATAATAGTCTAGATTTTTCTTTAATTATTAGTGCCATTTGCAATACACACACACACATATACCTATATAAATTCTAAATAAAAGTCATTAAAAGTAAATTAAAAAGGCTATGACTTGTCCTAAAGCTGCAAAGTAATAAACCAATAATTCATAATAATTTATAATAAGAGAACTTTCCATATACCATTTTCAAGGAACAGAAATTTAATTCCAAGGAACAAAAATTTAATTCCAAGGAACAGAAATTCATGGTTTTAAATTGAATTTCTGTTCTTTCGAGATAGTATATGGAAAGTTTTCTTATTACAAATTATATTGAATTATTGGTATATATATATTTGATACACACGCACACACACATATATATATTTTCTACTAGTTTTTCTAGTTTCTTTCTGTCAACAACAAATAGCAAATTTGTCAACTTTTTCAGTATATATATATATATGTGTGTGTGTGTGTGATTGAAGTAATTGAAAAAAGATCAAAGGATTGATTGCAAAGATTGAAATAAAGTAAATATTAATAAATCGTAATAAATTGCCTAATACTTGCGCAAAAGCTGCAAAGTAATAAAATAATAATATATTTACTAATGGATTATTGAGTATATTATCTCCTTTGATAAAAATAGAATTTTAGTTGAATGAAGTAACTTATAAGCATTTAAAAATGAATCTTGAAAATTTTTTAAAAAGAAACAGCAAATATGAATCATGAAAAACTGAAACTGGAAAGATTTAAAAATGAAAAATTAATCAATAAACCAAGTAATTATCGTCATTGATCGGAAATTGGTTCACTTTTCAAGGAGAACAAACCAACCCCGATCAATTAACGATAATTAGTAAATGCGAAGGTGTTTCGCCTTTTTCTCAAGTAAGAATTATGATGTCAAACTAGTAAGCTGAGTTTAAGCCAAGTAGATAGATTTTAAGTGAGATGGATTTAAGTTAATGTACTATATAGAATTCATTATGAATGCGGCTGTTCCGTTTAGTTTATAATTTTTTTGAAAAAAACGTGAGCTATTAGTTTTAGGTTGAGTAGCAGTAAAATTTTCTCACTTGAGTAAAGTGTCACTCGAAACCCTTGCTTTCATTTATGTTAACTTCAAAGTAATCTTTATAAACATAATAGTCAGAATGCAATTTTGGCAAAAAATTATTAAATATAAAAGTTGAAGAATATTTACAGAAAACAAGGTACATTAAAATGTACAAAATGAACTGTATATAGTATACATAAATGGCCAGAAGATGAATTAATCAACTTACGTGCCTGCTAGTAGAATTCAAACGAGTCCGCCATTAAGACAATGACTCGATTACGGTGAAAGACGCTTGCGTATAAAAGACGGTAACTTCTTTACATCTGTAAATAATCTCATCTGTTTCCGTCTGCGATTGTAATCATTTCATAGTGTGTACGTGTTTTCATTAAATATCAAAGTTATTCATAAATCGGACTAGTTTATTAACCCCTAGACAACCATCTCTGAAGTAAATTCACAGACATCTTACACCTAGATAGTAAGTACCGATTCTATATATAAATTTGCTGGAACGTTCGAAATCTCAGTGGATTTGTTGGAACGAAACCTTTTTTAGATTGTCTAGTTAATTGACTTGATTTAAGGCTTCAAAACACTTTTCCCTTGACAAGTTCTGTTTGAAGCTTTGAATAAAAGAGATTAACGAATTTTGTTAGAGCTCTAAGCTTTTGTTTAGTGTTTTAGTAAATTTTCGATTCAAATATTTAAAAAAAATTGTTTTCCTTTTTGCAAAGTTATACGAAAAAAGGGATAGGTTTAAGTGTAGAAGTTCTTACAGCTCTTCTGAAAAACCAGTCCTATTTTTTAAATTCATTTGTAAAATTTAGCAGCATTAGGCGCTAATTTTCAACTTGTTATTCTTTCGCACATTTTAAAATTGCAATTTTGGCAATTGCAATATATGCGTAAGATAAGTAATAGTAATATTAGTCGTTAAATGCCTCTAGAAATCATCAACTGTATTATTAAATGATACTAAAGGTTGTAGCTGTATTTCTTTAAATTTTTATCGGGACTGTTTTGGGACCTATTACGATTTCAACTTTGCTCTTCCTTTTATGTATTCTATATCTGAAACATGAAGTGTTACGCGCATTTATCATGTTTTAAGGGAAGTTTCTCAGCTTTTTTCGAAATATTTTTTGTCCTTGTGCTCTTTTGTGATGAGACTTCTTTAAAAGCGCTGGAAATCTCTCGACTCCAAGACTCCAACACCTCAGTCCTTTCAAGGAAGATAAAAGTGAGCAGGATTTATCACAAGAGTTCTGGATGAGGATATA
>KK117081.1:949992-962007 GCA_000611955.2 Stegodyphus mimosarum | reverse complement strand
GGCAAAAGCGTCTGCCTATTTAACGCGAAAATAACTTTAGAAAAAAAAACAGTAGTTCGAGTGTATGTTACCTTCTGTTTATTAAGATAAGTTACACCGAAAAGAATAATAAGCCATCTATATTATTGGAGCCACGTGTATCTAGAGTACTCTTAATTGAAATTCTGCCCACTTATTTATGGGGTCCTGTCTCAAATAACTTACATTTTCTCAGGGGTCGCATGATGCAGTTTTCGAGTCTGCATTCCCCAGAGGGCGCCCCTGTTTATCTTAAGTGTGTTAATCAATAAAGCGACGATCGTAAGTCTATTATCGTAAACCATGTATCATGAGGTAGCAGTCATGCAAAATTCAACTGGGAAGTCGTAACTATTTGGCAACAGAAATAACGGATGAAGCAATTGGCGTAATGCAAATTCTATTTGGGGAGTCCGTAATTAATGAACTCCGAAATAATTAAGTAAACATTAATTGAATAATTAACCTCGCAGACTTGCATTTTTGTATAATTGAGTATTAATCAAGGGATGATGTCAGTCAGTCAAATTTTGAGTAGATTGCAAGCGAGAATTTATATTAATGTGATATAAATAATTCGGTTGGAATAACAGTAATGTATATGCGTCCTTGTTAGGCTACTGATGATTGTAAAAAGTAACTGATTTTCAATTTAATCAACAAAAAAGCAGAAAACTAAGAAAATGTCATTAATGTTCAGCATAAATTGTGAGCCGAAGAATTTTTTATTAATTTTCAGTTTTATTGTATATTAACAGATGATCATGTACTTTTAGTTTTTAATTATTTTATTGGCGTGTGGAAAATTAAAGTGAATTTTTAAAAGAATGTCTTTAAATAATTATGTTTTAAATTTAAAATAAAATTACTAAATATAGTGATATTTTGGTATACATCCGTTTTGAAGTATTTCCAACTTGGCATATCTTCTGCTTGGGCGTGAAATGTTTTGTCTGGTATATGATATTTGCTTGGAATATGACCGCCTTCCTGGTGTAGTGGTCAGCACGCTCAATGCGTATTCGAGAGGTCCGTGTTTCGAGTTCCGGCGAGGGCGTTGCTCATTTTTCTACTTCAAAAAAACCTAGTGTCTCTACAATATTGGAAAAGGAGAAAAATGGTGAGGAGGAGGGAGAGGATAAACAGGAAGACGACATAGAGAGCCAGTTACTTGGAAGGAAGCTGACGAAAATCTGAAGACTTTTATAAGATTTGCTAAGAAATGTCCATCTGTGTGAGTACATGATTTTATGAAGCTTTCGTATACGCAGCGAATTTTTAAGAGCTCGGCAGTATTCTTGAAAGCTGACACACATTCGAAGTTGTGTGCCATCACATTAGAAAGCTCTTAACTTATATATGATAATAAATAGGGTACTTTAAAAATGTTTAATTTTGTTTTCTGCGTGTGTGTTTTAATTTTTAAATAATCTGTAAGACTTTCGATGTTATTTATTTTCAATGTGACCAATAGATCAAAAAACACGATTGATGGACTTTGCATGCTGCAGTTTTTACATATGGCATAAGAAAACATCGACAAGTGAATTTCAGAAGTACATGTTCAATTATCCGGGAAGTCTATTATCCGGAATCGGCGATGTCCCGTTGATGCTGATTAAAAGGGATTCTACTGTAGCATATTGAAGTTACTGTGAGCTTTCGCACCTTCCCTAAAACATCAGGGATTTTACAGATTTCCTAGTCATTGTGCATAATGCCTGCTCTTGACATATTGTTGGTAACGTGTGCAAAAAGCTGTTCTTATCTTCTATTATTTCACTTCTTGTACACAGGTTGATTGCAGTGCCTGTTAACCGAATTAAGTCTTGATGACTCAACCACATTCAGACATACGATTAGCTAACTACACACTAATTCGGAGCGAATATTCCTGAATGCCTGTGGTAAAAAACCGATAAGTGGAGTAAAAAAAACTACTCACTTGTAACTCATTAACAACTCATTAGGGTTGACTAATGAAGCCAAAAACACCGCACAAAATCGAAAATCGACACTTCTTACGCATGCACTTTCTAGGCAGGATGGAAATATTAAATTATTTTCTCTGTCAGTTTAACACATCGCCGTTGGCGGAATGAAACTGAATGTTCCCCACTGGTTCTCCCCACCCTCCTTTCCCATGTGAGATGTCTTAATAAGTACTAATCAACTGGGGAAATAGGAAAAAAAATTAACATACGTTAGCTTTGAAAAAAAAAAAAAAGAAAAATGTCCTCATTGGTGGAGTTAGGTTGTTTGTACTTGCCTTTTCCTCCTATAAATATGCTTTGAGGAGCCGTGTTTCGTATCTCATGGGAGTGGAGAACCATGTGTCTCTAAGGGCAGGCCATGGTGTAAACAGTGATGCTTTATTCATATCGTGTTTGTTTGTAATATTTGTGTATTTTATTGGCTATCGTGACAAAATGCGAATCCTCAGAAGAGAGAATGTTTTTGCGTTTATGTCCCGGAAGACTTAATTCAAGCAAAAATTTGGAATGGTTCCAAAAAAGATATTTCGTCTCCATTTCTCATTTTAGGATCATGTCACCAAGCGTAGGATTGAAATTCCTGTACGTCTTCAGCTCTGTTCTTGAATAAAACATGCTAATAATTATTCTACTTTGGGGGTTTCTGATGGCGTAGATTACAATTTTGTTCCCATTCTTATGAGTAATTTTACCAGTTAGCGACTAAAGTAATTCTTCTGTAGAGTTTTCGGATTTAAATGCAAATGCATATTTTGACTTTCCTTAACTCATGTTTCGAGTACCTAAAAGAAGTGTTATTTCCATTTGCGGAATAAATCATACTGCGATAAAATACAAAGCAGTTATAGAAGCCAAGACTTAATGCTTTTGTAAGCACGAATCTTGAAAGTGCAATTGGTCTGTCCTCGAGGGCCGAACCGGACACCTCTTAGCTTCTGAGTGTGCAGTAACGTACACCAACTCAGGGAGTGAATGGGGCAGCTCTTTTTCTGCCATTCTACTCGGTCAATTGTCGAAATTTAACCTGCGTTTTTCATGTTTCCAGAGCGCGACTTATATATTAGTTTGATTTATCATTAATTTTATTTTTTTCTTTCAGTTTTCATTAGTCATTTGGCTACTGCAGGATAATGATATTCTCAGAGGTGAATCTTTCGAAGCTTTGGTAACGTAGCGAATATTTTACAGCGAATCGTCAACGCTACACCACACCTAGAATTAGTCTTAAAGAATTATAATCACGATCAGGAATGTGTTGTCATTTCTTTTTATACGTAATTGCACTAGTAATAAATGCATTCATTGTCAACGCTAAGCAAAAATTCTGCAATGAATATACGCTTATAAGATATTTCTCCCGCCTTCTTAGCATGCCTTCGTGGTGTAGTGGTCAGCACGCTCGGTGCGTATTCGAGAGGTCCGTGGTTCGAGTCACGCCAAGGGCATTGCTTATTTTTCATTTCTCGTGCTTCGAAAAACGTAATGACTCTACATACTACGAAAAAGAGAGATAGGAGGCAATTATATATGTTATTCTATTTAGTTGGTCGATAGATAAAATTTATATTTTTCGTATCTTAAAGGTAGAGCTTATTATGAATAATTATCTCCTCAAATGAAAAACATTCCCCAACGTTGTCTTTGAAACCGAAGTTTCTGTGGGGATTAGGAAGTTTATCCAATTTAAGCAGAGAATGCTTGCCGTTTTTCTCATGTCATATGCTAAGTATGACATTTGATCTTCAGTCACAAATTGTTTGAAAAATTGTGTTGTTTTCCCCCATTTTGCAGCTAGGCATTGTTGTTGTTCTTTACCCAGCTTTCGAATTCACGGCGACAGATGTTCTTTGAATCAAACCAAACGATTAACTTCATGAAAAATTCTTCCTGTAAGTAGATGATATTTCGGGGAAATCAAATCAAGATGTCATACAAGTAAATGAGTGGATTGACGTTTCGTAAATCTTTTGAATTTGTCTAGTGAAAAATTAGTTTTAGAACTCTGTAAACGCGCTGTTTATGACCATTAATGGACGACACCCAAGTAACTTGTCATTACAATAAGAAAAATGCGCTCTATTTCTTTTTGTACAGCGCCCGCAACGGCAGCATCATGATGGATGGACTGATAGCTGTTAAGGAATTGCAGAATTTACCCTGTCCTTAGCTAGCATATGGTCCGCGTAGGCTGTTTTCAAGGCAGAACACGGCTTCCGAGGCACGCTCGCCTTGACGCATTATCTCATTCCTCCCGCGTTCCTGCAATTTAATCTGGTTCTCCATGCTTTGAATTTATCGCCAAAGCCCTTTGTCAAGAGAAGAGATTTCTCGCCGTCTGTGTCACCGAAATAGATGGGAGCAGGTGGGCAATGGTCAGCGCTGCTCCCGGTGTCTTCCGTTAAATGAAAAGAAATGGCGAGAGCTCTAACTTGCGGTTTCTTTTTTCCATCCGATGGGGAAAAGTTTCATCCTTCTGAAAATGGTCCGAAATCTTCTCGGAAGTGCAACGGATGTCAAGAAAATATAAAACAAAGAGAAAATTGGAAACTGGCAGCGTGATTTTTTTTTTCATTCCTAGTTACATCTTAAAGTAATATAAATTGGTAATATTTGCAGTTTGGGATTTGCGATACAACTTTTAAACTTACTTTTTTTAATAACGATAATTACCTGTGCTTCCGTTTATAGGATACATAATTGAAACTTATATTTACTTGCCTTTTTTGTATTATTTTTATAGACTGTATTTATTTATTTTATATTATTTTTATAATGTTTAGACAGTATATTTAGTTTATTTTAGTTTGCATGCATAATTCGTGTCGGGGAAGTACCTGCATAGGCTAAGGTTTCTAAATTACTTTGGATTTATGCCTTTCATTACATTAGCAGTGTACTTTTAATTAATAATTTATTTCCCAAGTGAATTTACTTACTAAATTTCTCGAAATTCTTTAACAGTTAAATTTCTCATTTAAGCAATTCCCTTTTGATTTTACTTTTGGTCTTGTTTAATTCTTTACCCATGCCTATATGGTTGACGAAACACGAATTGAGCAATTGAAGAGTTAGGTTTGTGGGCAAATTCCCCGTGAAAAGATCTGTCTCCTGCTTGTTTAACAATTATTCGCTTTATGCAAATTAACTTAGTCTTTTAAAAATTCTTTAACGTTTTTAGGATTAATTTTTGGATTATAATATATTTTTTCATGTTTTTGGATGCTTGCACTTGGTTTACATATGAAGTTTAAAAAAATGTATTAAAGGAATAAAATATGCAGTCTGAAAATTTCAGGTTCTAATGTAATATCCCAAGAATTGGCTTTTAAAGAATTAAGAAATATGTATGAAAAAATGTGTTCAGCACATAACCTCACACCCAGGAACCACGCAATAGCAACGAGCTTTAAGCCAACTGTCACATCCGGTTGATCGTTTGTAAATAAAATTTAATTTATTTAAAAACTTTACGGCTCAATGTTAGTTATAAACATTACTAATATTTTATTATTCTATTCTCCTATATAATGGACAATAATATCTATACGTGTTCATGTATACATCAGTTCTCATGCTTCGATTGGTAAATATCGCAGCGATCGTAGTATGTCCTCTGGTCATACAGTGTTTTGGATTCTTAAATTAGTTACACAAAAATCGCTAAGTTTTTAAAAGCAGCGTATCTTTAGAATTCCCGATAGAGTGTTCAGTGATGCCATACATTTCTTTTTATTATGTTATTATATTATTATTTATATTTGCTACATTATTTTTAAAAAATAATGCATAGTGAAAACGTTTGATGGCAACATCCTTTTATTTGAAAAATGATACGACACAATTGTGAAACGAATACAAAATTTGGGACTGAGGCTAATACATTTAATTGTTTCATGACGTGAGCTTGTCTTCATAATAAGCTCATTCTCGTTACATTTAGCTTTAGTCCGGAAATACATTTAATGCTTGTAAATGTAATATGTTGTTTTTAATCACATACCTATTCTAAATACCAAATTAGAGAAGTTATGAAGTATCTAATAATATATTTTTAACGAAAGTCTGTTCAGAGCTTCAAGTAAAGTATTACTATCGCTTTATAGATTTTAACCAAAGTCTAATATGTTGTTCCCATTGATATAAAGATAAAAGTCTTAAATACTAAAATTAAAAAGTTTTGCATTAAAGCTTAATATAGTTTTACATCAAAAAGCTGATATAAACGTAAACTAAAGTGCCACTTCCGGTTGTCCAGTTTATCCAAAGTCTGATCAACTTTTCATACGAATGTAGAAAGTTTAAATGCAGAAAACAAAAATTTTTGAAGTTTCACAAAAGATTTATCGTGTATGAAAATTTCGTCACGCACGTACACGTTGACACACGTACAGATAGACGTCATTCTAAAAATAATAGAAACGTGTTGTCGAGACCCTAATTCGTGTTTATTCACTGAAAACGCATTATAGAATTTTTGACCGAAAACATTACTTTTCTTGCCCATGGATATAGGTTGGCGGGAGGTAAGAATGAGAAGAAAAGAAACCATACAGCTATTTCTCTATTTTTCTGAAGCAAAAGCAGCATAGCATAATGAGTTGTTATGTAATAAGGTGTAAGGTGTATTTTAATTTCATAACAGTTACTTTAATTTAATGCTTCTTACCTATCTCATCTAGTTTCAACCTAGAACTCCCTACCAGAATGAGGTTTTAGAATCGCGTTAAATGCAAATGAGAATAGTATTTAAGTCAAGTTCAACGGACTTCGGCAGAGAGAGGGAGGATTTCTGAGTAGCGCTAACGCGCGTTTGTCTTTGGGCTACGTCTCTCTAAGCTGATGTTACGCTCGGCCGTATTACGTGCCTTTTGATAGTTCTCTGGCTAATTTAATATTGCGGGTCAGCTAGTTTAGAATTGTATTAGCTTCGGCTAAATCTCTTTAGATAGTTTTTATTTCTTACATTTTGAATTAAAGCCCAAGTGGAGGCTTTGTTGTACGCCTAAAGAAAGGGGCCGACTATTAATCTTATTTTGACCAAATAAAGGATAATTAACCCTTCTTGAGTGTTCTTGGACTTAGCGATTATTTGCTTAACAGTTCACTAAGTTCCTCGACACCTAACAGAATAAAAGTGATGAACCTTACAATGTGAGTAATGAGTAAGGGTTATATTAATAACTCAGGAAATTCATTCTGTATTTTTAAATAAATTTAAATCTTCAATTTAATTTTTTTTTTGGAGGAGGGATATCAAATGCTATAACTAGAAAAAAAATACCGCCATGGTATTGAATTTTTGTATAGTCTTTTGAACAAAATTCAGAAATGGAATAAAGTAAAGTTCCTCGTAACTGTTATCCAATCAACAGCCAGTGTTCAAAATAACGTATGTATGAAAGTCTAAATCTAAATTTGAAATTAAGGCCTATGAGATTAAAAGTATATAATGGGCCAACAATCTACTCTTAAATGTGGAAAATATTTGTCTTATGTTTCTACCACGCGACATAACAAGTCAGCCAATCAGTTATATCCAGAATATAAAGAAAATTACCGATCCCCTTTTTATACGTCGATCTGTGAACTGTGAAGATAGTGTTCATGACTTCAGAAACAATTCACATTGAAAGACGTCATATTTACTTCGTCTCCTGCCTAGAAAGATGAAAGTTATTTTACGTCGATGTTGGTGTAATTATGATCATGTTCATACATGACGATTCGAATGACAAAAATTCAATACATTTAAAAACACATCCGGTAGCCGTATCCACATCTTGGATTTAGTTTTACATGTTCGAAGAAGATTAATGTTAGTGAAGAGAAGGTGCGGGCTTGAATGGATTTAGACAGTTCTATTCCGATCACTCTCGACATGACTGTAATAATCAGACATACTCGGAAGGGAGAAACATTATGAGGATAAAGATGACTCGTAGAACAACAGAAAATCTCATAAAGCTTTGCCAATTTTTATAATTGTTGCCAGGCAATACATGATGTTATGAAGCTTCATTATATGTACACCTAATTTTCAAAAATCCCATGACCATCTCGTAAGAAGGCAAATATTCGAAGTTATGCATCATCATACTAAGAAATTCGTAACTTGTATTTGATGTTATATATGATAATTTAAAAATGCTTTTTAATTTTATTTTTCTGAAATATAAAATTTTGTGTAGGTGTTTCAATTTTAAATTCTCTTTATTGTTTTGAGATATTATTTATTTAATTAGAACCGATACATCAAAAAATATGCCCAAGCGACATATTTTTCGATGTCCACTTTTTATAGCTAGAATCACAAAATCCGAAAATCAATTATCCGAAAAAAATCTATTCTCTGGAATCGGTGAAGTTACGTTGTTGTCGATTAAGATATATTCGTCTGTATTTTGAAAAGCACACAGTCCATGCAAAATTTTGTTATAGCCAGATTTTGCTAGATTTTCATTGAATTTTATTCTGGATGCTGTTATCTGTAGCTTTAGATTCTCCATATATTTTTGCTTTTTGATGAAAATATTCTAAATTAAAAATATTCTCAAATTTCGTCGAAATTCCTCTAGAAGTTTTTTTAACTGTAGTTTAATATTGAATTTTTGGTCGGTTATTTCTTTATCCGTTAACCTAAGATTTGTAATTAATCGCGTTCCCCCGTACGTGCTGCTCTGGTTTTAAGTAGTTGACAGCTTCAACTACCAACTGCAAAATACGAGGCTCGAATCCTAACGAGGGCATAACTGATTTTGCATGCTGTCTGACTTTGAAAAAGCTAATAATCCCTACCATGGCGCCCGAACTAAAACTGTAGTGAACGATAACTAATCACTACCTGGATTTGGTTGATTGTGTCGCCTTTCATGTCGGGGGGGGATGTAAAGAATAACGCATTCCCCCGTGCGTATTTTTGTGATGTAAGTGATTAGCATACCAATCTAGGGATTTGAAGATTCGTGTTTCGAATGCTGACGAAGACAGAGGTGATTTTTGACGTTTCCTGCTTTGTTAATCTAATAATTTCTACGGTAGCAGTAGTGGTGAGCGACTATCTGGTAGACAATAACTCATCACATGTTAGATTTTGTCAACTGAGTCTCGTGCCGTCCCTAGGTAGCCGAAGGGGACTTGGTACCTTTAATGATATTTTTTATTTAAGAATTTTCATCTATTTTCTATGAATAATATTAAGTGGTTATACAAGACAAAATGATTTTAAGCTGAAAAAAAATTTTTCTGCTAGTAATTTGTTTTTAATATAAATTTTTTTAAGAAAAATTTAAGAATTAAAAATTCCTTCTTCTCCTACAATTTTGAATGTTTTTGCCCCAAATGTTTTTATTGTATATGTTAGAGTGTTCTCAATAACTTTAAGGATCGATTTTGCGATTAATGAATTAGTTTCCAAGAAAAAAAAATAAAAAGCACATTTTTATGTAAAAACGTTAAAAAAAAGATGATCTCAATCCTGTTTTCACTTCCAATAATTTTTCTTTTCACTCTTTTGCAAAACGCATCCTTGTTTCTATTAAGAATATAATTTTAAATTAGCAGTAAAAATATTAAATAATTTAGTCTATATCTGTAGAAGTTTTAGAACTTAAAGTAAAAAAATATACTGAAAAAATGAAAACTGAGAAAAGCAGTTTAAAGAACGTAAACTGTTTAAATGGTCATTAAATCATTTCAAATTTCTTAATAATTTTATTACTGAATTTTAATACAAATGTATACAAAATAAAACCTAGTAATGCTTAATTGGTTAATATAAACATAAATTACAAGCTTATGTTTAAAACCCCATCTGGCTACAAATATTGAAAAAAAATCCTAAAGTAGAATTTTTCTTTACCTGTTTTTGTTCTTTAATACACGTTCAAAAAAATTTCAATAAATGAATCAGTTATAATGTATTTTCTAAAACACTTAGAATTAATGTTAATAATATTAATTTGTCGTTTCATTCATTTTTTCAAAAAGCAAAATTTGAAATTTTAATAAATATAAAACATTGTATTTAAGCAGCATATGTGATTTCCAATCTTCTTTTAGCCATTTCTCCTAACATATAAATTGCATTTTAAAATAATTTAGGTATATTTTAATTAATTAAAGAGTTTAATGTTTGTTCCAGTACTATTTTAATAATGCTACAGTCAGGAACTTGATCGCTTTCATTACACCGCTTATTTCTGTTCGACTCGTATCACAAATAATTTCAATTTTTGAAGAAGCATAGCAAAGTTGACTGATAATACACATAGAAATATTTGATGAACTCAATATATATATATAGAGAGAAATAGATAGATAGATAGGTAGATAGATAGATATAACCTTGCCATTTTAAAGGTGAAGAAATTTTTTTTCCCAGCTTCACATTGTATTTAAATAAATCAGTTTATAAACATAAACAGAGTTTCCTGATACTTGCAGTCATATTTAATTACACTCCTTTTCACTTACACTAATTTTTAATAACTTACTGAAAAAAATTAAGAAGTTAAAAAAAATAATAACTGAGGGGGCGTGGCATTTAAAGGGCTGTCAAAATGTTTAAAAGCATTTTATACCATTTATTACCGTCAGATCATTTCAAAATTTCTCTTCAGTGTAGAAAGGGTATTAAGGTATTTTTCTAGCAAAAAATTGAAAAATCGGTAATTTCATCGATTTTTTTTGGTACCGAGTCCCCTTGTGAGAACGAATGTAAAGAATTACCGCATTCCCTCATATTGCAAGTGGTTATCTCGTCTATCTAGCAGCTCGATCCATGTTCCACTCCCAGCAGGGGAACAATTAATTTTTATATCTCCTTCGGCCAGAAACTTAATAATCTGTAAAAGACCAATAGGCTCCTGTCTTATAACATTAATTGTTATTAGGATGTCAAAATTTACAGATTTACATAATTTTCCTTTTTTATTTACTCCACATCAGTAAAAGGCCCGTTGGTTCTTGACTTACTGCATTAATTATGAGGACTTTAAATTTACAGTTTCACATAATTTTCTCTTTTCTTACGTTGCTAAATCACTAAATGTTGCATATATACCTTTTACATAACGCTCTCCATTTTTTTACACTGCATCACTAAATGTTGTATATATTCTGTCTGCGTGTTTATTTCTGTTTTAAGCAAAGTGCTGTCTTCCTGCACATTTAGAATCTCTAAGAGATTTTATTTGCGATGTTTAATTATTTGCCGGTATTTTAAAAAAAAACTGATTTAAACTTTTGGAAGTTAATAAATTTTGCTCTTTTTCTCCCGCTTTAATCCTTCCATCAAACACCGAGTTCATTATTTTTGTGGCACGCGAAGGGTGTTTTCGAAGAATTGGTTCTCTTTTCAATCAAGTGGGTAAACATTTTCTTTCTAACTAACTTATGTTTTCCTCATCTCTGCAGAAAGATAAGGAATTCCATGGATGCTTGAACAATTTTCGCAGACAACTTTCTGCTCAACTTCCCCGCCAGCTCTTTCGAAGAATAATGTAGCGTTAAGAGAGTTAATGCGGAGTGCCAGAAATATACGCCAGAGGTCAGACTCCTGGCAGGTTTTGTCTGGGTGTCTTATTGAATTATACTGGAAGAAGTGTTACGTATTTACTGATGTAATTTTGCCAAAGCACACAACAGTTGAAAAAAAAATGAAAAAATTATTTGAATAGATTGCATGACATTTCATTAGTACAGCAGAACCCGTTTATTGCAACGAATTGGTCCGCAGCAATTTTCGATGACGCTTCTTTTCGGATTGATTTTCAAATTGTGCTCTGCAGAAACCTGGGCGTCTACTCAACTCGTCTTCGTGTTCCGTGATTCAAAATAAGTATTCGAAAGAGAGCATTGCAAGAGAAACATGCCAACGTGAAAAGTAGGAAAAAAAAAACAGCAACTTTAGATTGTCGCAGAATCTGAATAAAACTCTATCCACCTCTATAGTTACAGATATCTTGAGTTACCTTTTTCTTTAGTTAAAGGCATTTCAAAGCAC
>KK117081.1:896723-949953 GCA_000611955.2 Stegodyphus mimosarum | reverse complement strand
TCCAAATACTAGTAGTTTATCTTTTAGACGTTTCACTTCTGTTTTTCTAGACAAATAATGCTTCGTTTGCTTCTTTTTTTCTTCACTCATTGATTTACATATAAATATGTTCGTTGCTCCTTTCACCTATGCAAAAGCTTTTTGCTCCTGCAGAAGACGGACCTATGTCTGAATCTCTTCGAAACTGATAAAGTTTTATTCAAAATTTACGCGTACAGTTACCTTTTTTTTCCAAATTTTAATTTAATCTTATAATTTTAATATAATCTTTTAACTTCAGCCTGTCGTTATTCTAATTAATATTTCCTAATTCGTTCCAGAGCAGTAGTGACAATATTCTCATTAAATTTTAATTTACTTAATTTAGATTAACTTGTAGATAAGATTCGGATAAAAAAAACACTGGAAACATATCGATATTCCAAAAAGACGTTACTACCATAGATTCAAACATTTACAGTCAGTGAAATCGACCGCCTTGTTTTCCATCTTCTGCCAGATTGCTAAAAAATATCGTACACCACCAGCATGTGCATAAATATTGATACTCTTCCATGACAGTTAAATTTGTAAAGCGTTCTGTACTCTCTCATGCCTCGGAAAAAAAATGGATTTTTTAAAAGCTAGAAATAACGCCTCTTAACTAGCCTAGTTAGAAATAACGCTAGCCTAGCTAGAAATAAGCTAGAAATAACGCTTCTTAAATAACGCCTCTCTCTTTTAGAACCAAAATTCTAATTTTTGAAATGGTCTTTGACGTATCGTTTTTGGACAAGCAAATGACGTTTTGTAGCCTTCAGGTTTTTTTAGTTCCTATATTGATCCTTTTTCGTTCTCTGAAGACAGTAGTGCTTATGGTCGGTTGGAGCTGTCCAACAGCTTCACACTTAGCGGATACGGAATATTATAGTGCAATAGGATCTGTCAAACCCTTCAAAGAATGTCTGTGGGTGTAGATTTGTTTAGAATTATATAACACACTGTCGGCAAAAATTTCCAAAGTCACTTGGAAGCCTTAAATAGAAATGGTTTAGGAATAAGCCTCCTTTCAGTGACTTATTTATACTACCGTAGTATAAACAGCATAGTCATGTAGTGTAAAATGCAGGAGTTCTGTTAACACCTGCGAGACAGGGTCTAAGGCGTAACCAATTAGAGAAGCTAAATTTGCGCATGCATGCATGCGTCTACAGCTTTCCCGCTCTAGCCTGCGTTCGCTCTGATTGGTCGAATCTTATACTAAGGCGGGAAAAGGTTCAAAACTTAAACGCTATGCCAAAAACCCTAAACCAGCTTTTGTGACGTAGCAAGGTGTGGTTACCTAGCAACGAAGCTCGACTTAAACCAGTTACGACATTTATACCATGGTTTGGAGCTTTTTACAAGTAATTAGTTGTTGCTGTGCTGTAAAAATAGATATAAGGAATACAACACCATAAAAAGTCCTCAAACGCATTACCTGCAACATTCTCAATGTTATATACCTCCAGCAGTTACTAAGTTGTTACTTCAAAAGCTATTAAGGTTTTTATGTTCGATGGCAGCCATTTAAAGAGAGAGTTTCTTTAAATAGCTCCATTTGCTAGTGTCATAGCTTATGGGAATATCAAATTATTTTATTTCCCTTCCGCCGGAAAGCGCGAGTGAATTGAAGGGATATTTAAAGAGAAGTGATACATAGACGAGTTTTTTATGTGAAGCGCTATTTCTTACAGTTGAGACCTAAATTATTTTTCTCGATGCTCATTTTTATTGACATTGCTCATTTAAAAATGTTACTTTTTGTGTTTACGATAGGCATTTAAAATTTTTTTCTGCATGTTTATTGTTGTAAGTTTGATAAACCTGTACATAGAATTGATATTCATAGTAATGCTTTTTTTACATTTAAATTCAGAGCTAATTACATTTTCTGTCTGTCTCGTATTTTTTAACCCATGGGTAAGACAGAAAATGTTTTGTAATAATACAGAAACATCCAATATTCCATGCACAGTTTATTATATGTTACGTCTGTATAATATATCTCAAGAATGCTAAAAAATATTAGCGCAAAAATAGTAGTACTTTAAGTGCAGTAGCAATTTTTTAAAATATAAAATCATTTACATAATTTAAAATTATATTTAAATAAGCAGTTTAATAATATAAGTTCTGCTTTGAATATCCTGTTAAAATGTAATGCAAATACGTATGATCACTAAATGATATTTTACACAAATGAAAATTATAATCCAGGTTTTAGTTATTTTGCATTTTTGTTTTGAAGTTGGATATATATATAGGAGATCTTTTATATATATATTTTGATTTATTTGTTTTATAAAGCTGTGCGTGAAATTTAAATATATCTCCTCATAAACTGGTTAATTTTGCTATCCGAAGCCCTCAAATTGATTTTTCTGCACGTTCCCGTTTTGTTGACATTTATGTTTTAAAAACGTGAAGGTCTTTTTATTTTAATTGAGGCAGAGGTTATAAATGGTTTGCAGACATTTATTAACATAATTTTCATAAAACTGTGCTTGGAATTGATATTAAATTCGTATTTTTTAAACCGAGAACATAGAACGCAAAAACTAATTTTAAAATATAGTATCAATTATTTTTTAATAAAATTTTAAAAAAGTAACTTTAAATTTTATTTAATAAGTAGTTTATTTTTTTAATTCTGTTAGTAATTCTTTGGTAAAAAATAATAGAACAGCAATTTTTGCGGTAAATATTAAAATGAAAGAAAAAGATGAAAAGGTAATGTGCCCTCTTAAATTCTTCATGAAAATTGATTAAATTTTCATTCGCTCCCTTGTGAAAAGAAGACAGCTCACTGAAAATTACATGACCAAAACAGCTTCTTATGAAAAATAATTCTGTCTTCCGAAAAAGAAAATTTGTGATTCTTATCCGGGACTTCAATGAAATGCTATTTGAAGCCTCGGATATAATGCTCTTTGTTCTGAATTTTAAAAATGCGAGGCTTACGTAAACATCATTTGAAAATATTTATGTAAAATGTACATAAATATTATTTGAGAGCTTGCTGTCTTTCTGCAGCAAATTTAGCGCATTTTTATAAACGCTGTGTTGAATAGGATATAATTTTGTCGACAGATATATTTCAACAATACGAGGCCTCTTAAATACCTCAGTCGTCAACTGCACCATTATGTTAATTCTCTACAATTTAAAATTTCTTAGGAAAGTATTCACAAAAGATAACAGCAATTACATAAACGATGTCGTAAACCTAGCCATCATTTTAGCTGCATAAATAGTTCGAAAAGACAGACATTAGCTTTATGGACGTTTATTCAAAACCTTTTTTTTAAGATAGTTTTGGTAAGCTGCTAGTAATGAGTTTACATTCTTACTGCTGATGCACTTGCCATTCCTTCCGAAATGAATCTTTTCTTCTTCACACAGTTTCACATTGTCTTTCTTGTGCTATCATCTATTCTAAGCATATATTGTGTTTGCGGACATATTTGCGTTATTTTACTTCAAGTGATTTACATTTTAATTATTAGTATTTATTTCGTAATCGCATTTTAACTTCTGTCATTAAGAAATGTAAGGTTTTTTTTTTTCAATCTCCGTCAAAGGAAGAAAAAGTCAAGAAGGCAGAAGAAATTTCATACTTTCATTCCTGCCCCTTTTTTTACGTGCTAGATAATTCACTGAAAAAGAAATAAGTAAAATAAAATATACCAGCGCAAAACATGAGATGTTTCCAGATATATGAAAATTTTTAATAGATTTTCTATACCTCTACTTAATGAAATTCGCAAATATATACATTTATTAATATTTAATAAGTGCTAATAATAAGTTATAAATTCATTAATAACTGCTATTTTACCCAATAATGGAACTAATCGTCAGAAATAGGATGTTCCATTTTGAACGTGGTGTTTAAATTTGATCGAAATCTTTGCAAAAAGCTCGGTTATTAACACTAAAAATGGCCAGTTATTAAAAATTAGCAAACTTTGAGTATCTGGGCAATTTTTGTGCTAAAGGTTTGTAGAGTCATTAGGATTTTTTTTTTGAAGCAGGAAACTGAAGAAATGAGCAATGCCCTCGCTGGGTCTCGAACCTCGGACCTTTCGAATACGCGCCGAGTGTGCTGACCATTACACCACAAAGGCATGCTAAGAAGGCGGGCGAAGTATCTTATAAGGTATAAAACAAATTGCACTGAAAGCATTATGATTTCTTTATTTATTGCAGTATTTTTATAAAGCAAGCAATGCATTTTATGATTGCCGTACTATTTCCTTCCGTAGTGTAGAAAGTTGTTTCATAAAATTCTACTACTTAATTTTAGAAGGCATGTAATTGGAAGTACGTGTGTTGAATCAAAATTTTTAAGTAAAACGAAACTGAAACACGCAGATACTTATCAACACAATTAGTCAGCTATGGCGTCCGGATTTTTGGCCACTGACGGAGAATTCACAAGTTACCGGTGTAGGCAAAGGAAGGACAGAAGTCACCTGTGTGTTTATGCTCACTGATTGTCATTTGATAGGTCACAGACGTGATATGGTGCAATAGGATATTGATGACCTATGAATTGAATTGACGATCATTGGCTGTCAGTTGATAGGTTACGGAAGTAAGACGGTGCAATATGACACCAGTGACATTTGGGTTGACGGTCGCTGGCTGTCTGTCTAAAGGTTGCACATGCGGGACGGTGCAGTAAGACATCCGTGACCTAAAGGTTGGCGTTTACTAGCTGTTAATCAAAAGGCTACGAATGGGAGCGATGCAACATGACATCGCTGATATTCAGGTTTACGGTCACTGGCGATCGATCGATAGGTTACGAATGTGGGACGGTGCAATAGAACACTTGTGCCATATGGGTTGACGGTCACTGGCTGTAGTCGATAGATTTTCAATATGAAACAGTGGAGTAAGTTTAGATAAAGTATTAAAATAAAGAGAAGGTTTTTGTGTGTCTCTCAAGGCAGTTTGTCACCACTAATCTAAAGATTGTCAGTCATCATAACACAGTTGTCGATAGATCCATAGTCATTAGTGTAAGTGCAGATACATTATTAAACTAAAGAACATCGGTTGTCGTCAAATTTATTGATCATTGGTGACATTGTAAGGAATTATCGCATTCTCCTGTGATTGCTTTCTTGGTATTAAGTGGTTAACACGTCCGCCTAGCAAATGAGGAATCCGTATTTTAAATACAGGAAGTAATACAGCCGTTTTCTTACGTTTCTTGTTCCCAAAACCTAATATTCTTTGCAATGATGCCGGAAATAAAACTTGATAGAGATATTCCTTACCACCTGGGTGTTATGTTTTACCCCGTTATGTGTCTAAGTAGGGAAAAATGTAAGGAAGTGTCGCATTTACCCGTTGTTCTCGTGCACGTCCAGGTATCAACTGGAAGATGCGTGGTTCTAACACCAGCGCGAGAGCAGTTGATTTTTCACATTTGTTCTCGGAGAGGGAAAGATAAAACTCTGAACAGTCTGCAAAGTTTGAGTTAACAGTGAAATTTGTAGGGGGGCGGATTTTAGTGTTTCATGTAATGGCAACGTTTGCCAAGCACGTTTTTGCTGATTCGTGCTTGATTAATATTAGCGTGCCTGAAACTTCGATGCTGAGGAAGTTTATAAAATCAACGAAACGATTTCTAAAGTCAATCATTTCCAACACGTTTTGTATTGCAATTTTTCCTTCCTTGTACGAAGTAGAAAGGAAGTATTGTAATCGCGAAAAATTTCGAATGTCATATTTCAACGAAAATATCCATTTTGACCGCTATCGAATGCAATTTAACGATGTTGTTGCATGACATCTGTACGTAACAACAGAATAAAGGACTCTTTTTCTCCCAAAAATTATGAACTGACTTAAAATGGATTCTGAAGAGATTTTTTTCGTGGCATCTGTGCATACGTTCGTGCGTGCGTATGTATGTATCTCGCATAACTCAAAAACGAGTATCCTCAGAACGTTGAAATTTTGTATATAGGACTGCTATAACATGTAGACGTGCAACCCCTATTTTGGTTGCAATCGGCCGCACCAAAAGTACATATATGTCTACTTCGTTACATGGTTCAGTGAGCTCAGTTTCTTTATTCTTATATGCTTCTAAATTGTACACTTTTTGCTTTAAAATGATTGAATTATGTTGTTCTTATGTTCCGGTTAAGGTTTTTATGCCTTTAGTTAACTTGCGTGTTATATTTGTAGAATTATCAACAGTTTAAAAGTTGTTTAAGTGCGGGTAAGCCTAATAATTTTTCATATAACAGCCATATTTGTTTACATTAGAAACTTAGAAGAATAGTGGATTTGTTGCCAATCTAGAGAAACTAAGCTTCGCAACAACAAAGATAACGCCTTCTTTTATTGTTGCGAATTAAATCATGCTTAATATTCTGGAATTTATTCGAGGAAATTAGTGTTAACTTCGTAGCTTTTATTATAGATATTTTCAGTTTTTATGTATTTTTGCATTGTCGCGAAGTGAGAACTGAATTAATTGACTGAGACATAATGAATCGTCTGTGAAATTTTTTTTTGTTTAATTTCTTTTATACATCGTTTTAGATTTATTATAGTATTTGAATAGACCAATGTGGCAACGATTAGATAATTCTTCAGATGAGATACATAATGTTTGTGCATTTTGTGTTATGAAATGAATGAGATGTAACGCTATTAAGTAAACCTAGCGCCAGAGTGTCGCTATGGTAAAAAAATGTAGTGAATTTTTAAGAGTGCTTTTATTCTATTGTGGTTTGTGCGCTATCTACGAAGTAGATTTAATTCAATCGAATAAGTTTAAATGAAATGCAAAATGCTTATAATTTAATGTTCCGTACAAGGAAGTCATCTGGTGTACACATCGGATTTTTCTTTATAATGTAGAGATGTTTCTCTGAGTTTTATTTTTGCTATTTATAAAAATGTGAAGGGACTAGAATTGAAAAAGACGAAGTATGATATATTTGTCGAGTCGCATCGCAAAGAATTGAAACCAATCCCTCACTAGCCATTTCTTAACGGAATTTGTGGCTTAAGATAGAGCGGTTGTTGTCTGTTGGCATTCCCATGTCAGGCATCTGATGCCGAAAAGTTGTTACTCCCGGTCCATGAGGCGTAAAGGGATTTTTATGGGGATATTTTCGAAGATAGAGAGGAGCTGCTTTCTGACCAGGATTTTATGGGAATATCGCATAAATCAGGAGGAGATAGGGAAATTGAGTGGAAAGGCTTTACGTCCGGCACTGTATTCTAGAAAGGATGGCTGCCATTTGTTTAAACCTGCTGCTGTATTATGAAGTTCTCCTCAAATAGAGAAAATCTATTTGTTTTAGTTTTTGTAATAAGAAAGTTTTACATCTAAGTATCGGATGGGAACAAGAAATGAAACATATGCTGACATTGCAAGAAAATTTTGTTTTTGACACAGTCAGACTTCGGTTGTACGGCATTCTACGGATTGATTTCAAGTGACGAATTAAACGGAATATTTTTTAAGTAGAGTTAAAAGAAGGTATTAAAAGAATTTCTGATTAAACGGGATAAGGTGAAAAGTAAAATATTTAACTTGCATTTGTATTGCGAAACCCCGATTTTCCGTCAATGTCAGAACCGCAGTCGTGACGTATAAGAAAATAGACGGATATTGAAAATGTTTCCTTGCTCGTCGTTAGGCACTTGTAGTGGTTAGCCGAAATAATTTTTAACATATAATTTTATAAAAGCAAGATTAGAACTGAAACCTGCAGGATGATCTAAACCACCTTCTTACAGAAAATTGATTGAAGTGTTTAATGAAATCTTCCCAAATGTTGGTGAATCTAACGTGAAAATGATTTTTCGCTTTAGAAGCATTCACTGACAAAAAATGAAGTAGTCACCCATTTCTTCGGAATTAAAAAAAAGGGTAAAGTCAAGAATACAATATTGCAATCACTAATTCACTAGCAGTCACTAGCAATGAGTGTGGAAAAGATGGCATCGCAATCAAATTTATGCGCTGCGAAAAGTACTGCTCAGCCATATAAGTTTGTCCTCCTTAAGAAAAACTTATCTTAATTTTGCACCAAATAAACTGTTTTGAAAACTGACAGAAGAAATTGCAAAGGCAAATTTTTTATTTTTTTTCCTCGTATCAGAACAATGAATAAGCCGTCCGTAATTCCAGGTTCTAACTCGGCAATGATTCCTTTATTCTGTAGTTTTAGATGTGTATTTTTTTTTTCTTATTTTCAGCCTCCGATAAAATGATGATCAGTCAAGTAATACTGTTAATACTGTTACATTTAATACTATTACAGGTAATATGTCGTATTCCTTCGCGTATTTTTCACCCTAAATTTTTAGCGCAAGCCAAAATTTTAAAACTATTCGTGTAATTTTCTTCTTCCTCAATACGTTCAGAGAACTGGCTTCTCTAAATTCTGAAAATTACTCATCCACGCAGTGATTGCTTTCGTCGTACTAATAAAAAACAAATCCTCACAAACTACCTGCAAAGGTCATTCCGAACATTTCCCTTCTAATTGTTGAACTTCATACCAGCCTTATACAAGAACCGACCCATCGCAGCCAAGCCCTTTTGGACGTAATATAAAATCTGAAAGCTTTCGGATTTTTTTTTTTTTGGCTGAATAAAAGTTACTGTCGTAAACCATCAACATAAAACAAAACTGTCTACAGAAAATTCAGAACGGGAAAGAAAAATGCGTGAGATTAGTAGATAGTGTTATGCTGTGTAGGACTTGTATTTATAAACAACAGTACACAATTTAATTGTACCTGAGCGGGAATATATAAATATTTGCTTAAAGAAAAAAAGTTAAGTCATCTTTTGGACGCGAGTGTGAATTCAGTGATATTATTCAGGTTCTGCTGCAAATATTTGTCCTCAGTTACAATGCTTGGTTTCGCCATTTTCTAATGATGGTTATTCTTCCATTATTGATTGTGTGTTATTTTTATTTTGATGATTTAATTTGCATACGTTCAGTTTGTGAACAGCAATTTTCTGTTAGTTATAGTATAGGTTATTCTCCTTGACAGTGCGTTTTTAACTGCTTTCGGCTCAACCGTGAACGTCGTCCCCAGTAAATCGGGAGTTAACTCTACTGCACTACATTGGTTTTTATATCATTTATATCAATGAAAAGATTAGAAATACCAAATAAATTAACAGAAAGTTTTATTTGATTTATCCTAGGGGCAGAAAAAAAAATTATTTCAGATCTCTTAATTTCGAATAACTGCTCCGCTGCTACTTAAGAATTCAATGTTCACTTAACCAGCTCTCTTTTGCAAAGGTATTCAACTGCTGATAGTTGGAATTTTATCTAAGTATTTAAAAACTTTCCACTTTTCAAATAATTCTGACATAATCTTAAATAAATTCTTTACTCAACCATGGCAATTGGATTGTTATGCTCTTAAAAGTAAAAGAGAAAAGAAAACTAAACCTATTATTTACTCTGTACGTAAGGGAAGTTCTCTCGCTTTGGAATGTGTTTTTTCACACCTTTTATTTCGATTTGGAAAGGTAGAATTTATTTTTGTTTTAAAATAAAAAGACTCGGGAAAGCGCGGTTGGGAAAATTCCCTCGAGAAATATTTTAGGAAGATTTATTTTATTTATTTCATTCCTTTGTTATATTGTGCTCCTAGTCTGTCATTTATTTATCTTATTTTGCATTATGAAATATTAAAATAAAAAAAAAGACTTTCCTTTTACGTTTTACAAATTGGATATGTAGTTGTTATATGTATGTTATCTTGGTGAAATCCTGTATCGAATAACATTTTTATGCGTGTGTGTGTGTGTGGAGGAAGAATCACATATTTTTATCTTTGAATTTGTAATCACATTTTACCGTATCACTGCAAATGGTGAATGTTGAGCTGTGAGAATTATTTATTAAAAAAAGAATTGTTTGTATGAAATAGCACTCTTTGAAATTTAAAAGAAACGTCTTTAATTTATTCATTATTTTTGGCTTTATCCGTATTGATTCCACCATAAGCTAAATATGTAATATAACCTGAATGTTTTAATGTTTTGAAGGTGTTTTATAAGAATGAAAGAAAAATTCTTGCATGTCAGTTAAAATTATTTATCTCGAATCCCACGGTATATTGGAAAAAATTATTTCCTGAATTTTCAGTATTAATTCAGTGGATGTTTTCCGATAATTATTTCGAAGTATTTCATTCGAAATTGTTGGCTCGCTTGAAATTTTAATCCTTGCGTCCGAAGAATGGATAAGCCGTCCGCAATTGCAGGTTCACGCCTGGAAATTATTCTTTTTGTCATTTTTTTGTATTCTGTAAGACATCCAAAGAGTGTAACAGTTCTAGGTGTGTAAAATTTTTCAGTTTTCGATAAAATGATGAGCGGTTAATTAAGAGCTCTGTAATTTATCGGAAAAGTTAAAATTTAAGGAAAGATGAAAAGAAAATGAAACCACCAGATTTGTTGAAGCTGAAGAGGAAAATCTAGCTTCAGAGTAATGGAAAATTCTGAAAAAGAAATTAAATCTTAAAATTTCCGTCAATGATTTCTTAGAATTGAACACAATCGTTGCGATATGCAAGACTTAAATGATAGAAAAATTGTACAACATATAAACATAGGCAATCATGACAAAGCAAGAATTACATATGTACAAAAAGTGACACCTGAAGAAACTAACACGTTGCGTTTCTTTTTATGGTTTTTTGAAAACATGCTCCTAAATTACCTATTTTCATTTTTGCTTTGCCATATTGCTCTGCTGTTGCATTAATTATTCAGTCCCGAAAAGATTTAAACAGGCACCCGATGTTATTTTAACGCATTAATTTTCTACGTTATATAATGGTTGCTTTCATTTTGCATTATATTGATTGAACAGTTTTAAAACATCTCTGCTTCTCTTGTAAGGTACTTTCTTTCCCTTTTCGCATGCCTTCGTAGCGTATTTGGAAGCATACTCGACGCGTATTCGAGAGATCCAGGATTCGAGGCCCGGTGAGGGCACTGCACATTTTTCACATCTCCTGCTTAAAAAAAATCGTAATAATTCTACAGTAGCGCCCTAACTAAAAGGCGGTGGACAATAATTCGGGGTTTGGCGATTGGGTTCCCTAATTCCCAATTGCCCCTTAAAAGGAGGAGTATATAAGGTATTTTCTGCCTCCTCTTAGCATGCCTTCGTGGTGTAACGTTAGCACACTCGGCGGTTTTTAGAGAGGTCCAAGTTCGAGTCCAGGCGATGGCATTGCTCATTTTTCATGTCTCCTGCTTCGAAATAACCTAATTACTCTGCGGTCTGTGTAACTTCCTTTTACAGAATGTCACTGTGGACCCAGTGGAGCATGTGATTTTGACATAGTTGGTAAAAAGGAGTGCTTCTGCAATGAAGGATTCGCGGTTTGTCCAGTGATTAAACGATTTCATTTAAATCATGATAAGTATTTTTAGCGCAAAAGCATAAAATTAAAGTTAAACATTGACAAAAGTTCATATTTTTATTAATATATGTTCCACATCTTTAACTTTTATGTATTGTTGTTTTAAAATTTGTCAGAAATCAAAACTTTATTATTTCGAAAAATCTTTATCTTGAATTTTCTCTTCCGCCTGCTTGGAGATATGAGGGTTGGGCTGTATAAGACGCTTTTTATCTTGAAAAATCTTTATCTTGAATTTTCTCTTCGCGCCTGCTTCGAGATATGAGGGTTGGGCTGTATAAGACGCTTTTTATATTGAAAAATCTTTATCTTGAATTTTCTCTTCCCGCCTGCTTCGAGATATGAGGGTGGGCTGTATAAGACGCTTTTTATCTTGAAAAAGCTTTATCTTGAATTTTCTCTTCCTACCTGCTTCGAGATATGAGGGTTGGGCTGTATAAGACGCTTCAGAGAGAGTAATCAAGAAACAAAACTGCAAGTTTTATTTCCTTAAATGTCGATCTTAAAACATGGTCTTCCAATTGCTAAGTTGCTCGAAATACGGTTTTTCGAAGATTCCTATATCTGTAAGCTCGATTTACAGGCGTACATTTGTGCTGTTAAAAAGTTATTAAATTATCTATGTTAATTATTATTAAATTATATTAAAGTTATTAAATTGTCAAATAACCTTGAGGTATAACTAATTAAGTATATATTCTTCTAATTTTAAAGTTTAAGAACGTTTTTCGAGTGCTACGATCTGCACGTAGTCCTTTGTAGCTTATATAATATCAAGTCTGTTTGCAAGTTCATTCTACTTGACGCAGATAGTGTAAGCCGTGAGTGGTGCTACAGCTTTCTCAATACTGCACTTCAATACCAGTAAATATGTAATTTTCTTCCTCCTTCATTTAACAGGAAACTCAGATTTGGTTGCATTGTTTCCAAACGCCAGGGAATTGTATTTACATGTATAAATAAAGTGATATAACAAATGTTTCCTTTCTGAAGGAAAACGGGGCAATGACATGATCTTCTGTAACAGTGATTGGCTGTAAGGATTCGCCTTGAAGACATTATTGGTGTCAGCCTAGAATTTTGTTACATAAAAATTTGTTGTAAACAACAAACTAAGTATTAAGTGAACAATACATATTGGAAACTAATTGTGCCATTAAATATAACTGCATACATTGTTATTAAGTGTTGTGCAATGAGTGCTGATTCTTTTTAAATGTATGTCAACAAGCAACCTCAGTTTAACGTAGATTTTAAATAAAATGTTATCTATTGAAAGGGTGATCAGATATAGATCCCTGTTCTCCAGAAACGCCATCCATTTCACAGATGGCGCTACATTCGCTTTCCTTTAAGCATTGCTGTGACCATTGCTTTCAATGTAAATATGATGCTTCCCATTTTGCAAAACTTATTTTTTGTCTCTTCTGAAGAAGAGTGACTTGTATCTCTTTGAATCGACAAGGGTTTATTCAGAAATCTACGCCAAACTAAGGTTGTTGTTTTTTTTCCAAATTTCAAATTTTATATTAGCGTGTTTCGGTTCCATTTGAGATATTAATCTATTATCTGGTCAGTAGTAATGGATCTCTTGTATTTTTCAAATGGGTGCTTATATATGATTAGAATGGTTTCTTAAGAGCGCTTTCAGGAAGCGAATATCATCTTATTTTTAGTCTAAATCTATAATATTGCAAAAATTAAATGAATTATTCATATGTATATACACTGAATGTTAATGTAAGCCAATCCAATTTCTGAAGCTTAGAAAAAACTAAAAAAACTTAAATGTTCACCGAGGAACGAGAGTAGAGGTAGAAATAGAAAAATGTATGGAAGCATTGCAAATTGCAAACAAAGGGGTAAAGGGACTGCTAATGTTTATTGTTGAGTGGCTGCTCAATTCAAGTTAAACATGGGTTAAATGAGAGGGAGGTTTAACAAGATAAAGAAAAATTATCCGTAACAAAGTATTTTAAAATTTTTCATGAACTCGACCATGCTCTCTTACTTTTAACTTTTATGAAAGTTTAGGAGAAGTAGTGACGCCTTTACAAGTGTAAATCGAATAGTGAAAAATATCTTAGATGCGCAAAAGTTCAAGCACGTGGAGAAATATGTGATTTAAAACTAGCGTTCGATATTAACACTTGTAATTATACGAACCTCGTATATTCTTATACAGGTGTATCAGTACAGCGATGATAAACTTTCAGGAGAGGTAGAGTACACCTAGACGATGGGAAGTCACATAGGAATGCATGGTCGTTAACGCTTTCCTGGCGCGGTAGTGACGACACAAAACGCAAAAAAATAAAAAAAAATAAAAATTAAAAAAAAAACACGAACAGTGAGGCAAAATGTATTTTATTATGCTTAGTACAGCAGAAACTAACAAATAAGATCAAAAACAAACAATGATCATCATTAAAGAAAGTGTTCGAAATGACGATCGCGGACTGTGATGTAAGCCTCACTTTTCTTGCGCATGGAAGATCTGCATCACGAATGGAAAATCGCACGGCAGGTGCATGACGCACGGTTTCTGCATCACAGTCGGGGTCGTAATTTCAGACACCGTTGATGACGGTCGTTGTGTCTTTGTGTTTTTGTTTGTTTTTGCTGTACTCCGAATAATAAGCATGTTTTCTCACCCCGTTCGAGTCCTTTTTTTCTTGATTTTTGTGTCGTCACTACCGCGCCAGGAAAGCATTTCTGATAATGCATTGATGTGTGATTTTCCAACGTCTAGGTGTACTCTATCTCTCCTAAAAGTTTGTCACCGCTGTACTGATACACCCCGTAGTGTTCAGTAAACATTGAACAGTGATATTACATCGCAAGTTTGCAATAAACCATTAATCTTCAAACTTTATCGGCATGGGGAACCCTTAAACTGTAATTTTTTTCGTGGAACCCCTAAATATATAATTTTTTGTGGAATCACTGGAATGCTAATTTTTTTTGGTGAAACTCCTATCATCTTCTGAAACTAAATTTTCAAAAAGTATTGAGGAGGAAAAAAACACAATTTTGTATGCACTTAAAATAGAAATCATTATTTCGTTGCGCTATTTTCCATCAAAACAGATTTACTTCATATTACTTTTGGTAACGATGGCAATAAAAATAAAAAATGTCATTTAATTCATTAGTTTAGATGATTAGTTTCCGGAAATTCTTTCGAATTTTGATTTTGACTTTCGGAACTCCTAGAGTAGAGGTTCTCAACCGGGAGGACTTCCTAGTTTCAAGGTGGTAATATGGTCATCCTTTTATTTAGCTGTTAAGTATTTAGTTTTATTTTATGAATACGAAAAGCAACTTTTACTCAAGTTTTGTTATTTAGCAATATTTTCTTTACTCTTTGTTGTGTAATTTACAAAAACACGTTAAAAAAATTCTAAATCTATATAAATATATACATATTTTCCGAGCTTTGCATAGGAGGAGGAGAGGTTGATCTTATTACAGTGATGACGGGGTGTATGGCGCAAAACAAGTTCAGACCATTGCCCTAGAGCAATTACTTGTGGCCTGAAGATCCGATGTAATCCAATTTAAATATCCCTGCTTTAAACGTTATGAGAGTTTTATGAGATGCACCGGGTTAATTAGATTTTTTTGCAGTTTGGGATGCAAAGGATATGTGTGACCAGGAGTTCTCAAACTTTTCAAATTTTGTACCACATAAATATGAAACAAAAATATATGTACCACCATAAAAGCATTTTCGCCATTAAAAATCAATGCGTCCTAAATGAAGGTCTATAATCAAAGAATAAAACCCTTTAAATTTATATTATTTAATTATATTCGTAAATGAAACTTTCACATTGCAATAAAAAATAAATAAGTATACTACGAGTATGCTAGAGTTCCGCTACGATTCTTGGAAATCGTAACGTCGGGAAATTGTTCGTAGCTCTTGGAAAAGTTGTCATTTCAACGTCACAGCTACAGTCGTAAAAGTCAAAAACTTGAAAAATGTATGCGTTTCTGAACAATAAAAATTAAAACAAAATGTGCATTCATTTAATTTTTTATGTAAAAATTGTACCACTAAAAATAATGTAATATACCAGTCTGAGAACCGGAAATTTAGATAAAATGTGTTCAACATGCTGTGTATTATTTGTCTGTAAACACGCTACCATATATCTGCAGACAAATTAAGACATCTTTTGCGAGACTTGTTTTCATGCGTAGCTTGCTCATGCCCAGACATCTGTTAACGCAGCGCAGGCCACTGTTAAGCACTGACCACTATAGCATCAGTTGAAGCTGCCGAACCATGCTGGATGTTTGCAGTACAAACGAAGTATGCATCTGTTATGCTAATCTGTTCGTTGCTTGGCTTTCACTCGTTTCAGTTGGTTGGGCAATTTGCATATGAATGTCCGTAATTCGGTAGGTTGCTGGAACAGATGATAAATTCAACTTGTGCAAGTAGATTGGGTTGATACAGAGCTAAGCTCCGGCATGAAGCATATTTAATACACTAAGTTCACCTTTTATTTAATTAATGAGATGTTCTGTGCAGTTTTATTTTTGCATGGCTGAAACTTATAACTTTACAATACTGGAATTCCAACTGTTTCTCATTTATTTTAATAACTAAATCTGAATTATGGGTTTAAAAGAAGTGTCGAGTATATTATTCTCATTCAGTGATTAGGTAATTGTTTTAGTTAAAGAAAATATTAATACGAATGTCCTCAGAATGAGACGAACCGTACCCAGAACTCCTTCTTTTTAAGGAGAAAGGCTATTTACTGTTGCATCCTGTTAACAATGAAAGAAAAAATTTTATCTAGTTTATTTTTTTTTTATTTAAATAACACATTTCTGGCCTATGATGGCCGAGAATTTTGTTGCCTGAAGAAAAGCCACCTCGATTGCAACTCTCTTGAAATGCAAAGTTTTTCGCTGTAAGACTGATGCTAGCTAAGAGTGTATTCTGCCTAGTTTTAAATTTCATATTGAATTGATTCACTTTCATACATCGCTAACATCCTTTTTATTGTGTAAATTTTTTTTAATATTTTGCAGATCTTTGCAGTATATATGAAATCATTGTTATTATAAACGTAAATACAAATTTAAATGCGAGTTATTAATTATCTGATAATCAGAAATGGGGTTATGATTTTGATTTTATATCATCAGTAACCGTATTTACGTAATCAAAGCGTACCTGATTTCTTATTGCCCGTACGTCACACCAAATGTAAAGCTATGTTTTAGGTCAGTTATTCTAATTATATATCGTATTTAAAATATATGTTCGTCTTACTCATGAAGGGCTAGGCTGGGAAATGCATTGGCAAAACATTCTTGAAAAAATCTGATGTGGATAACATATGACTTCTATGTACGGACTATTAAGTTATAAACATTTTTGCTACAACAGTAAACTGGTATTAAGTATTGTTAGATATTTACAACAATAAACTGATGATAAATATTGTTAGATATTTATTGTTAGAATAATTGTATATATAAATTGTTGTAATATATATATGAAGTTAGATTTCGTTTTTTACCGAAAATATTTTTTTTAAATTTGGCATTGCCAAAGGATGAATGAATATTCTGAATGTTATTGTTAGAATAATTTAAAAACACTTTTGTAACCAGAAATTTCTGATTACGATCAAGGATTGCAAAACATATATATACGTATGTAAGATATAAGAAAATACGATGGCTGCTTTAAGGAATAATTGTCAACCCTCAAAATTAACTATTCTAGATTTGGTGTTTCCCCCCCCCCTTAAATTCATCTCTTCTCCCAGATTCGAAATTTTTCCATGTTACATAACAACCTAAAATTAACCAATCATAGCTTAGAATACTTGTATCTATTATGGCGTCTGTACACTTAAAATACTACATACATATATATGTTATGTACTGCCGATTGCAATAGAAAATGGAAATGCGCAAATAGATGTTATAGTAGTCCCATATACAAAATTTCAACCTTCTACGGCAAATCATTTCTGTGTTATGCGAGATACATACAAACACAGGTGTATATATGCCGACATAACGAAATAAATTCCTTCTGAATACATTTTAAATCCACTTTACAATCCGGTTTGGAAAAAAAGTTCTTTGTTCTGTCCGTACCTACAAAAGTCTCGTAAAAAATTGTACAAATGGATTCGCAAAGGGTCAAGATGAATATTTCCATTGAAATATTATACCCGAATTTTTTCACGATTACAATACTTCCTTTATTTCGTACAAGGAAATAATAATATTGCAATTTTTTTAATGTTGCATCTAAATAATTTCTGTTAAGAATGATTGTTGCTGAAACTCATTGTTGTTGATTGTTATTATTATTTCAGCTCTCATAGCAGTTGAGCTCATTTTTATAGTTTAAATATGTGAAGAAATTTAGCTTCTTTTTATGCATTAATGATGAAAAGCCTTTTAGTGGTTTATTTTCATAAGAAATATGCGGAGGGGCGGCTTGTCTTGATAGTTTTATTTGCCGATTTAACGATCTGGAAATGTTGCAAATTCATGATGATAGTTAAGTTTTACCTTTTTTCAGTATATTTATAACCGCACATTGTTTGAAATTATTGCCATGATTTTAAACTTGCAGTGTATGTGTATTTCTTTAAAAGCAATTATTTCGAAAATCCAGTAAAATATTCCTAATAAGAGGGTTACTATTTTCTCTATCCTCGACTAAATTATGCATAAATTTTCGAAAGTACCCAAGCAACAAATTCTTTAAACAGCGGTATGTAAATGAATCATTTTAGAGTAGTGGTAGTAATAAATTTAGAAGTTTGGAAGTTTGGAAAGATATTGCGGCAATGATTAAAGACATTTTATTACAGTTCATTTGATTCATGTATGTGAAATAACTATAAATTGCATTAGAGCGCTGTGTTTTAAAAATGGATATATATGACATCCTGAATGCCACTATTAAGATTTCCCTTAAGGCATTTTATGCTAGGGCATTAAAGTTTCAGTGCGTAATAAATATTCTAAAAGATTACTGCATTTTTATAAGTTTTGTCTTTAATTATAATAATTACTTTTCATATGAATTTATTTTGAGATGGCAAGTGATTTTAATGTAATCTGAAAATGTGAAGTAGTTTAAATTTCTATGCCGCAGATCTTCCGGCTTCCGAATGATAAAATTGCTTCTAAAGGCTAGTTGCTTCATTAACTTCGCCGCCATTTGTCACATCTTGGCTACCAAAAACTTAGATCTGCAGTCAGCGGGACTTTTGTTACATGCCCTGTGATCCACGTTCATAGACCAGAAAGACAGTGCAGCTGGCAATTATTACCTGAAAATATACTACAACACAACTCCAGATATTAAGGATGTCATTCTCATCCTGACCTCCGCCGTGAATAGCAGACCAATTACAATATGTCTTCAGGTATTGATTGCCAACTACGGCAGCAAGCCGAGGAGCAGAGCAGTCAGCGGTCAGTGCTCAAAGGTATGCTGTTAATTGCAATATTGTATTTCCGGAGCCTCTATGCTACCTTGACTTTAATCCATTGGATGGCAGGCTCTGAAAGCGAGCTAACATTTTTGTGGTCTTCTTCTGCATCGGTTCTCTCATTCTTTGCTTTCATTATGACCTGCATAGCATTCCGTTAGGAGAACATATCCGGACTGTTCGAGCATTTCTGATGTAACATCACACAAATCATTCGCTTATCCTATGCCTGAGCGCAGTAACGCAGCGATAGGAGGGGATAGGGGGCTGTAAATCCTCATATGAGGAGTGGGTTTGCTTCCTGAAAATATCTTAAGATTTTAAACAGTATGGAGGAAAAAAATACGCATAAAAAAGCATAAAAAAATATGTGAATATTGCCAGAACATAAGACTGTTACGAAATGTCCACCACGCGGTAAGATAGCTTCCCCGCAAAGCAGGTTTATAATTGCCAGAAAATGGCAAGGGAAAGCAAGATTGAAGATTGCCAGATTCAGCGCAAAATCGCCCATTTAGCAACAAAATTACGATATGCCATGGATGGATGGAGAACCTTCTAGAATAAAATTCTTGCCAGTTTGGTCCAGAATGTTCTCGAAGGCAGGCCGAAAGCTATATAAACTCTGCTGGTATGCGGAATGTGAGGGTCTTGAAGTCCATCGAGTTGATCGTAGTCTAATGCCGAGTTGGTGCGTCGAAGAGTGTGCATCGTTGAGGCTATCGAGTGTATCGCGAGTTGTAACGTGGAGAGGCACGACAGGACGTTGAGTTCCGAGAGAACGACCGAACCGAGTCGGGAGCCTTACTCTAGTGCTTTGCCGTGAAGCTGTCTTCATCGTTATATAGCTTGATAGCCTGAGGGCTGTGTTGTTGATTGTTTCAGCGTATTTGTAATGATTTTTATAGGACTGTAAACGTATTTTCGGAGCTGTCCTGAGTAATATTGGCTAAATAAATTGTGTTTTGATTCTTCATCAAGTGTTGTCATCAGTCATTCCAAATTCACGAACTCGTAGAACCGCAACAATACTAAAGCACTAAAATTTCCTCTTCAAATTGTTTTTCTCCACATTTTGTTTAAAAGTGGTTTGGCATGTTTGCTATTTCTCGTGTGACCTGTTCATTTATTTCAGTTTATTAATTGCGCTGAATTCATTTGAGACAAATTCCTACGTATCTTCGAAGTACAATGAGTGATTAAGACAAAAGTAACTAACGACTTTTTTCGAGTAAATCTAATGCTTCGAATGAAGCAACTTTTCTTTCATTCGATTACTAAAGTTCTACCTGAGAAAACAAAATGAGCCAATATCGAGTAAGTGCACTTGCCATATACGTCGTGATATTTCTGTTGATGACAAAGATATTCTGACTCTTCCTAGCGAGAAGGAAACACGCTTGGCAATTAGTTTGTAGGTGTCTTAAAATCTTTTATATTAAAATGTGATTTTTCTTGACCTTAGTTTCTCCAAAATTACTTTTAACTTTTATACCTTGTCTTTAGGGTTCTGGATGCTGAAAAAAATAAGTAATGCCCTCGCCGGGTTTCGAACTCCGGACCTTCTAATTACACGTCCAGTGGGCTTCCAATTACACCACGTGGATATGCGGAAAGGGAGCAGAAAATATATCTTCTCTCTTAAAGGGCAACTGGGAATGAGGGAACTCAATCGCCAAATCCTTGTGGTGACAAATAATTGTTCAACAGCCAGTTACATCACGAAAGCATGCAAAAAGGAGAAGGAAAATATAACTTCCTTTACAGAAAAATTTAAAATTCGAAATCTCGTATTCTACATAAACATTCTTTTCACTTTGAATGTAAACAATGAAATCTGGAATTAATATTGAGATGGGTTGAAGTGGTAGAAAACTCCCACCCATATAAAATTTATCGTCACGCCTGTGACTGTGCGTAATCGGAACGCATAGTAATAACGCATAAAATCCACGCGTAATTAAAAATACTTCGCACGAGGGCCTGCTTATCTCTGTAATAAATTTGTGAAGGTGGTACTCAGCTGTGAAAAATACTCAACTCATGTTTAATGTTCTCCACACATGGGAGGCCATCCTAAATTGATGATGGATACCCATAGTTTTGTAAGAGTTAAAGGGCCATTCTCGTACTAACTCTCTTACGAAAACGATATGTTTGCTGCAATATAAGTGCATTTACTAGCAAGGCCGCCGAGTGATATGCACATTACCCATGTGTTTAATACCCCATGTGTGCGCTGCAGAAATGATTCAAATGACTACGATGTTTTCTTAAACTTGAAAAGAAAACATGCAGAAAAGCGCTTACACGCAATCAAAGAAATCTCGGAGTTTCAAGAAGCCCATCTGCATTGGGATCCTTAGGTTTTTTGAAGTGAAAAAAAATCTTGAAAAATCCGTTGTTTCTCAGCGATAATCGAACATGAGCCTTTCTAGTTGTTAAATGAATATGCAAGAATACTTAATAGGAATGTTGTTTATTTTTTATGTCCTTCCACTTAAGGATGCTGAAAAGGAGAAACCCCTTCGGTCGAATCATGTTGGAAAGGAATTATCATCCGCATATTTTATTAGTTCAGGCGTAAATGTAGATTTGACAGATCTTTTCATTTTATTAGTTCAGGCGACACTGTGGATTTGACAGATCGTTTCATGAGCAGGGAATCTTGAGACATCAACTGTGTCCTCACCAGGAATCAAACTCGTTACCATCCATCTACTGCATAGATATCCACCATAAATATACGTGTAAATTCCTTATATCCTCTCATCTTAGAGAGAGCTACAAGAGGGGGAGGAGATAAAACTAATCGCCTTGATCAAGGTGGTGAAAAATTACCATCCTCAACATTTCAATTCGAGCTCCTTTGTAGAGTCAGCAGATTTTCGTGAACCAGAAGTCTTAAATCAATTATATTTTCGTCGGGAACCTAATCCGATTTCATGTAATTGCTAGCTGGATGTCCTGACTACTAAACCCTTTCACATATACGTGCACAATTCCTTTCACATTTATATGCTTAGTAATGGCAGAATGGGTAACATTACTTAATACTTAGAGAAACCTGGATTCGAATTACGGCGAATGGGCTGACAGCATGGGTTCGTTCGTAATTTTTTCTTTCGTTAGTGTGAATGCGAGATAGTTTCCTTTAGAAAGTCTGACACGAATGCATCCTTTCCCGTAGACACATAGCCGTCGTATAATAATGCGTACTTGTAATTGACTAATCGAAGCTAACCTTTCACATTTGCAACGCTAGAAATGGCTACGCTGGTGCATCTAGCTCTTCCCAGATATGTGGAAGAAGGTTACAAATATAGACGGAATGTAAACTGCTCATGTTACGTATCTTAACAAGTTGCCACTGTTTTATAAAACCCCTCCCATTTCAGTATCCATTTTGCCGTCTGTGATTAATCTTTAAGAATTGCTTCTTTCAGCCCAAAAATAGTGTATAGTATATAATAAAGAATTTTCAGTCTTCAGTATTAATTCTTGATACTGCGGATAATATCGTCCATTAGTTCGTTGTATGTAGAGATCATTTATTAACAATGAAATATTTTCCTGCCAACTAAAATAACCGAGAGAATTTCTATTATCTTAGTATAAGCAAATAAATTACAACCTTGTTTTGTTTTTGTTTTTTCAACAGCTGGGAAAAGTTCTGCTGTTTTCGTTTCCTGTCCCAGGCAGTGAATGAAGCCAGCATAAAATACTAACTGTGTATTGAATTTTGGTGCGCGCGGTGTGTTATGGGAAATCGATGGCGAAGTGGTGGTAGAAGGGTGGTGTAGGATGGGGAATGGGCCTCTATCGACAAAAACGAATTGATATATTTTTGTGTGGAATTTATCCATCCTTTTGCGTTATGTGTTTGTGCATCTGTGTGGAATTTTTTTCTTCCTCTTCGTGTGCAGTTCGAATATTCCCGATTCCGCGATTTTTTTTGGCGGTGTTTCTGTGGTATTCTCCAATTTATGTAGCTTTAATTGTTTCGCTAATTACTGTTTTCAGCGCTTTGAATGTTGAAGCAGTATTTTATTTAGATTTCTACATCTTTCAAATAAGTGTGTATTTTTCAACATCTCTTGTAATTGTAGGGTTCAAGAGAAATCACTGACGTTTGTACAAAAGAACCATCTAGATCATATGAAGTTTTACAGGTTAAACTTTCAAAAATCCTCTATTTTAGTGTTTTCAAAACGTTTTAGCTTTGCCTTGTACGCAACTTTATTTCATTGCTAAAAACCAAGTAAAAGCATTAAAGTTTGTAGAGTCATTTAGAATTTTTTTCGAAGGTAGGAAACTGAAGAAATCTGCAATGTCCTCGACGCGATTCGAACTCTGGACCTTCCGAATATGCGTTGAGTAGGCTTCCAGTTACATCATAAAGGCATGCGGATAGGAGGGGGAAAATACCTTATAAATATTCATTTCTTTGTATTGTTATTTAGCGGATTAAAAATTTGGTGGAATATTTTAGCTTTATTAAAATGTTACTTCAGAAATCTTGATGCGCTGCTTTTATTTGAATATTAAAAAATCTAATAAAAACTATAAAACAACTTTATTTTGGTCGGTACAGTTAAAATAACATTGTGTAGATACCTACTACTAATAATAACGGTTCGTAGAATTTTCAGAATATATTTTGGATCAACAAATTCAAAGAAAGCGAACCTTGAAATTTCGCACTAAAAAGCGTGAAATGTAGTTATTCTTTAGAATCATCTTATCAAGAGTTTCCTTCTTAATTGCTTTTAGTTTATCTTTTTTGTCAATAGGTTAACAATTAGACTCTAACATATAAGAGAGCCGCATTACAACAGCATCAACAACAACAACAAAAAAAATATTGAAAGGTTTCAGATTTTATATTACGTCCAGAGGGGCGTTTTTTAACGTTTTGTGTGTTAACTTTATTTATTAAATATCCTGTTCTTCGCACTTAAACTATAAAATTTAGTTCAACAGCAATATCGCAAAATAATTTTTAAATGCTCATATCTTTAGAATTTTCGATACAGTCTCCTGCGCTGGATATATATTTTTTCCCGTACAGTGTTGCCATTGCTCGCTTTGAAATCGTTGAGTTTGTTAATCAAAAATTCGTTAAAGTTTTACAAAATATGAAATAGATAGTAAAACAAATTCTAAATTCCAAATTTGGTCTTCCAGATGCCCATATTCAGGTGGAGGAGTACGCTATTCAAAATCTGATGACTCTAGGTAACGTTGTTTTATCACAATGCGGGAACCATATATACATTTATGCAGATTCCTCATTATTTAATTTCTTTAAATATAATACAGGGCTCTAATATTTTGTGGCAACAATTTGAAAAGTGAACCGACATTTCAAAGCAAAATGCCAAAACGAAATTAATAGTCCTTCTGGGCAATTTTTCCTTTTAGACTTTAAAAAAAAGTGAATAGTGTTATTTTTTAGTACTTAGGGGACAACAGCAGGTGAATTCTACGTTTTTCATAGTGTTCTTGCCTGCAGTACCAAAGATTAATGTCTGTAAGTAATCCTCGTGGAGCAGTCTAATCGCTTTTGTGATCAGTTTTGAAGCTAAATCGGGGAATTCACTCTCTTTCTCTTCCCTCTTTCTTTTCTTTTTTTCTTATTATCTTTCTTATTACTTCAAAATTTACTAGAATACAGTACATTTGGATTCAATTTCAATACAGTAATAATATTCATTAATACTTAAGAACAAGTTTACTGCAGTTATTTTAAAGATGGTATTTTTATTACAAAATACATTCAGACACTAATAAAAGATTTTACTAAAAGCTAGCCAAATGCATCGTATTTCGTCTGCTCTTAGTCCGGACAGTCTTGCGGTTTTCCTGGGATTTTCCAGGTAGCGCTGTATTGCGCAATTCGCCATTTCAAGAAATTGCACAATCCATGGGACTCATGACCTTGAGCTCCGAGGAAAGATCAGGGGATTTAATATGACAGAGCAATACCTTAATAACTTCGATCTCTGTTTCATTCCGTGCTAGTTAAAATAAACTTTAAAAGCAATGTCTAGTTCATTTATCTCTTGGATAAGTACTAGTTAAAATAAGTTTCGTGTAACTAATGAATTATGAAAAAAATACTTATGGGTTGCATACTGGAATTATGCATATTGTTATGATTTGTTTTCGTGCGAATTGAAAATATTATTATTATCATTTATTATTTCTTGCTCTGCCATTAGGCTTTACACGGAAAGGGTGGAGAAAACTACTAAAACGCCCATGCAGCCAGTCCGTTCGCCGGGACTTGAAACCCGGACCGAACTACCAGTGTCGCTTGTGGGCAACGTTTGCAAATGAGTGCGTAGTTTTCAAAATCTGTTGTCATTGTGAGGTTCAGGCGAAATGAGTGATGTGCGTGGCGTGTAGAAGTAGTGTAATGGAAAACTTCTGAAATCAATATTTTTTTCCTATTTAAACTATATATCTGCCTGTGTGTGTGTGTGTTTTAAGGGGTAATAAAGATACTTATTAGAAATGCCTTCACGAGTAAAGGTGCATTTATCCGTGAATAACACATGTGCGCTGAAATCAAGCTGCCTGCTAGCTGTTGCAAAATCCAAAGTGCAAACTCGTATAATCTGCAGGTATAAAGGCCGGCATTATCAATACATGGTAGGGGTGTAATCCTTGGCCCGAAACAATTGAATGGGTCACATATATGGCACGGGAAACCTCTCGCGTGCTGTATCCGAACGATCTTCCACTCTTTGCAGAATGTTCTCTACAACTTGTGGCGTCTGCACACTCCTGCCACGCCCTGTATCATGCTTGATAGTGACAAAGGATCCCGTTTCACACAAGCACAGATGCAGTCGCTCGAACATTTTTCGTTTCGTCACGTGTTTTCTCTGGAAACGCTGCCTGTACAGTCTTTCGGCTTCCGGAACATTCCCATTCGCAAGACCATACATAATACATATCTGCCTTTTCCTGATTACTGTACGTCGGCATGCCATCTGAAATCCATGCTAGAAATGCTGATGTATAAGAAAACTTTCGCTTTATGCTTTTCATTACACCGCCGTCTAGCGGTGAATCGCTTGCACTCCGCCATGCATTGCATGGTGAAAATTGTTTGTTTAGAGGTTTTCTATCACTCCTTAAATTTTTGTCCATGAGTTTCGAAACACCCTGTATAAAATTAAGAACAGAAACTACTACTCACTAGGACACAAATTTTTAATATAAATCATTGCCCATTTAATTATGCTCAATGTATGCACTGCGTTAATTAATTTCATTAGTGATTTTTTTTGTTTCTTCCTTTTTGAATTTAATGGTCTTCGACGTGCATAGGGTAATATTTTTTAAACTGACTTTTACTTTTAATTAAATTTAAAAGTGGTTTTTCACTACCAAAGGAAACTGAAACGCATTCTCGGATTTTATGATGTGACCGATTGGAAAGATTTTAAACTTTTACCCCCTGATGATTATGGGCTTAAAATGATTCAGAATTATTACATCAGTTTACCTTCAACGATTCATTTGCCGTAGTTCATTTCTTTACTTTTACCTAAGGCTTACTTCACACAAACATTAGTTTTATTAATTTGTTTCCTTTTGCAATATCCATAGTACTGAAAATTTAAGTTTCGTTCTAAATTAATTTTTTGCATTTAAAAAACATTGTTGTGCCCTACTGAGTTGTAGTTTATATTCTTAATTACATTGTTTACCGAAATCTGACTTGCGAAACTCTTAGAAGAACTACGCCGGATTATTTGGATAATGGCAAAGCACGCTAGGGCTATGTATCTAAGGGAATGAATACCGCCGTGGAGAGCTTTTTAAAGGAATGTGGCTTTTGTTCATTTTACACATGGCAAAAAACACGAAGCTTCTCATGCAACCAGCCCGTTCGCTGAG
This sequence comes from Stegodyphus mimosarum, assembly GCA_000611955.2. NCBI lineage: Eukaryota > Metazoa > Arthropoda > Arachnida > Araneae > Eresidae > Stegodyphus > Stegodyphus mimosarum. Next base: position 923,080 of record KK117081.1, on the reverse strand, counting down.
ATTAGAACCTTCCAATACTCGGTCATTAATAGCTAACCAGTACTCGGCCATTAATGGGCTTAGAAGTTAATGGGCTGTTTGAAACCCCAAGCTGCTACGGAACGCAGTTTGAACACCGCTGTTCCGTATCACAGATCTGGTTTTAAAAGGAGCATTATTAACAGCTTGTACTATCCTGTAGGTTACTGTTTTGTAAACGTTTTAACCTCTTGATCGAAATATACATAATTGTGATTTATTTTAACCAACATGCATGTAGTTACTTTGCAGAAGAGAAAAAAATAGAAGATTTCTAAAAGAAAGTAATCAAATGCGCCTTCTGTTTATTTTTTAGCCGTGTTTACGTTTTGGATCAGCCCACTTTAGTTTTGATTCCTGTTTTAGTTATTATTCTTTATCTTACGAGTTCAATGTTTGTTATTATTATTTTGCCTTGATTCTATAATGCATTTATTTTTGTAAGAAATTACCGAAATTTATTTAATGTTTGTGATAAAATAAGCTATTGATACTATGTGTACAAAGCATAATGATGTGCTTATGCTTTGTACACATAGTAATAAATATATATATATATATATATATAATAATATAAAGAAATATAAAAGACTTGGGAGAAAAGAAGAATATTAGAAGCGAGGAAATTAGAAATTTTTATTGGCGATTATTCGTTCGAATCGCCAATAAAAATTCGAACGAAATTCTCCCCTTTATGTTTTCGTCATACAAGTGGCTAGCACATCCTCCTAGAAAATGAAAAATCCTCGGATCGAATCCTAAGGTTTTAATTTTCAACATGCTTCACTTATACCGAATTCCCAGAGTGCTGCCATTCGCAAAGCTCAAAATCTTTATATATGTAACAAACCATTTAAAAAACTGCTTTATAAAATTTTAAAAAACTGAGGGATTTAAAAGCAGCATGTTGGCCATAAAGCGAGGCAAAAGACTTGATTTATCTTGCCTGCGCCCTCCCAGCTAAGTTATTCTCGGTGTGCTGCTATTCAGCAAAGCACAAGATCTTTAATTTATGTTTCAAATTTAATCACGTTCACCAACGGTACAGAAGTAAAGTTGCTGGATATTAGCAGTTCAGTCGGTGTTCAAATCCCGGTGAACGGGTTGGCTGCATGGGCATTTACTTGATTTTGTCATGTACAATGCGAATACAAGCAATTTCTCCTAAAACATCCTTCACGATGGCATCTGCACTCTTGGGAACTCTCATGTGCTTTGCTGTAATCCAAAATAATTTAATAATCATATTTAATCAATATGTTATTTGATAACAAGCTGAAAATTTTAAAGTAGGGAAATAGATTCATAATAGTTTTGATCTTATTTTATTTCTTAATACTGCACCTTTGATATTTAATATTGAAAAGTTTTGTTTTTAATATTCGCAGGTGTGTAGTAATTAATAAAATGTTTCAGTCACTATATATTACCGAAATAGTATAGATTCGTTTTTTTTTTGTAACGCTTCACGTTTTTTAATTTGTTAAACATTTTGAAATTTTTAACGGCAAACCCTTCTTGGAGGTATAAGGCTGTAATATGGAGCTTACCGATTGAGTTTTTTGCACTTTTATTATTTTTAGATAACTTTTTTTTGGACTGTATTCTTACAACTTTCTTGTTTTTATAGTTTTGAATTACTTTTCCTCCTCTGCAAATGGCGAAGGGCGGGGGAGGCATGGAAGTTCTTGAGCAAAACCTTTTGTGGCGACCATGTTCTAAACTAATAAGAAATAAACTCGAAATTTTAGAAAAGAATACTTATATAAAAAAGAGTTGTATTTTTCTTCTTGGCAAGAACTGTGAAATGAAGGAATCCATCAAAATGTCAGAGTAAGTTTTTCAAAGGGTGACAAAACTTTTCCCTTCGAGTAGAAAAGCCTTCTTAAGTGTCGTCAATTTCCTAGGAATTTTTTCTCCTATATTTTCCGCTGGTTTAAAATTAACTCCTCTGATCTTTAAATAAAATTTATATAGCATCCCCAATGCGATAAGTGAAGGAATTGATGGATGAAGTTAAATAATCGATACTGGAAATTTATCACAAATTTACAAAATTAGTTTTCTAATTTTCGTTACGATCCCACTCTTATCGCAGATGATGTTATCAGTTTAATCCGCTGGCGCAAAATAATTAATGTTTATGTTGATTAACATCCAAGATTATTATTTGCTTCGAATAAATTTTGGAATGTTCGTGCTGCTGGCTGCCAAAATTAATTTCGCATCTGCGCTCTGCGATTTGATTTATGCGGTACCTGACGCTTGATATTTGAATTATTTCCTTTCCCATGATTCAGTGCACGGAAAATGTCTAATAAGGTTTCCATTTCCTCACAGAAGTAATCACTAATTTTAACGGAATGTAAACATTATTCCAGCGCAGAATAATATTTTATTATTATATTGTTTCCATCCGTAATCTGTATCATCTCGTTTGGATTTTTGCCCTTTACTGCAAAAATTTAGCTCAATTTTTTTATGTTTAATCCTTATACGATATAATTTCACTAAAAAACAAATTTATTGCTAGAAGGCGCGTTAACAGCATATGGCACTGGAAACTTTTTATTAATAACGCTAAAAATATAAATACGTATAAAATGATTAATTAGATATCTTATATGAGTTGATGCCTTGACCGTTACAATGGTTAACGACGCTAATTGCTGTATCGATGAGCCTAAGTTCGAATGTCCGAGAAGCTTCGATATTTGTTAGTGTGTATTGCGGCATGGAGGCACTTAAAATACTGGCCAACCAAAAGCCCTGTCGTGAGGTGTGGTGGTAGGAAAATAGGGTTGTACAGAGCTACAAATCAGTTCCTCGGAATTCTCTCCGTTGAGAGAACTTTCTTACCTCATGGGTATAATTCGGTCGTCGCCCTGCGGTGTTTTTGGCAATGAGAAGGCTAAATTACCGATGTTCATTGCCCATTACTGACGTCGTAAGTATCTAGCCGTTTGAAACAATATCAAGAATATATTACTCTAATTAGATGTAGTACAAGTTATATCTACTAGCCATATTATTAAAAAAGAAAATAAAGACAGAAATGATTAAAATATACCTAAATTGCTTCTTGCTCCTTATCTTAAGCAATATAGTTTTAGTTTGAAATAAAAGTTATTCACATTGTGCTTCTTCGAAAGGCTAAGTCTCTTGTACCAGATGCATAGCGAATAGAAAATCTTACGCTGCATAAAATGGAAGTGTATTTTAAAAGTGGAAATTTGGCTGGTCGCATGGGTTATATAAAAGCTGTTGCATAACTTAGCGTAATGAGAAGAATGGAAAGCTTAACTTCCCAATGTTAAATTAATTCGTAATGTCAAACTAATGTAGCAATAGTTAGATATAGTTAGTGTGACAGTAGCAACACTCAAATGACGCTTGGTATTTTCAGGTCCTTTTGCTCTGACGAACACAGTCCAAAAAAGTATGCACTCGCCATTGTGGAATGGATAAACTCACAAACACGGCTAAGTTTCCAACATTAAATTACTGTGGAATAAAACTCAGAAGTTAATAAGTGTCGTAGCAACGATACTAAAATTATCCTTCACCATTTCCCGCTCTGACAAAGGCAGTCATCGAAGGCTTATGCATGTAGTTCGAAGTGAAACAGAAAAATCCGCAAACATGAACAGCGTTTAAATAGTCAACTGGGTTTTGTCGACGGCTTGGATGTAATATGTCTGTATTTAATTACTAGAAGAAAATAATTTTGAGCAACTTAACAGCAAGCAGATGAAGAAATTCGGCGTAAAAGGAGAAAGAAATTATGGTTTGTGGTAATTTCAATGCAGCTCAGCTCAACTTCATTGAAGCATTAGTGTTACGGTGATCATAGTAGATAGAAGTTGTAGTATTCCATACCAAAACTGAAATGCCTGACCAAATTTAAAAAAAAAGCCAAACCAATAAAAACCTGAACGGGCATTTTTTTTATTATTTACAGACACGTACACGTTTCGAGAAGATTCTGCTGAAAATATTTAAAAACAGCATAGCTTTAGAACTTTCAATACACAGTCTCGCGCGCTGCAGATAAAAATATTTTATTCCTAGAGTGTTGTCACTTCTCGCTTTGAAATTGATGAGTGTGTTAATCAAATTTTCGGTAAAATTTTACAAAATATGAAAAGGACAATAATACGAATTCAAAAGTTTTCGGGCTTCTAAATACCCAATTTCGGGTGGATGACTATGTTATTCAAAATTTCATGACTGTAGGTACCGTTGTTCTTTCACATTGCAAAAACCATGCATACGTTCATACAGATTTTTCATATTTAGTTTCTTTAAATATAATAAAGGGCAATAGTATGAGCTAACGCCTATTTGAACTATTTGGCTGGCTGTGAAGGAAAATTTCGGAAGTTTTAAAGAAATCCAAGGTGGGTATAAGTGAGAATTGTTATTTTTCCTTTCTTAAACCAAATATTTAGTTTTTATCCTACTACAGAAGACTTTTCTACGTCTTTTTATTCGCAACATACCGGATATGTTTCCTTATTTGGAAAAATCTGCGGCTTTGTCCCACATATGCAAAATCGTTTTTAGAAGGAATTATAAATGTCTTATGAATGAAGATCCGGTCTTTAAGGCCTGTAAATTTGATTATTAGTCCAAAGGAACTTTGTCCCTGAAGAACTATTGTTTTCGTTTTGCGATTTTGCGTCGGAAACGTTAAAAGTCTGAATCATTTTTCAAACTGTTGCCACCAAATCTTGCAGCCCTGCATTATATTTAAAGAAATTAAATATTGAAGAATCTGCGTAAATGTATGTATATTTCTCCAAATGTCATAAAACAACGGTACTTAGAGCCATCCTATTTTGAATAACGTAGCATCTGGAAGCCCAAATTTGGAATTTGTTTTATTATTAGTTTCATATTCTGTAAAACTTTAATGAATTTTTGATCGAGTATAGAGTATCGTGTCTTACATTCTGGTACAGAACTACTGAGAGTTTTAACCAGTATATTGACATTTTGAATTGAAGTAATATTGCCTTGGTATCCAAAATAAGGTGTATTAACTAATACACCAACGCACAGAGGTGGAAATACATGAATCATCATGGCATTTCAATTTTTAAATCATGTTAAGTTCGAGCCGATGCGATGAAAGTAATGGAGATTCTGTGTGACTAGTCCTGAGTTTGCAGTAGTGATACGAAAAATGGATAAATTTCATTAACTAACTTGATTAAACAGTGATTAATAGTATTTTCTATTAAATAATAGTTCAAAGTTCATTGTAAAAATATTCAAAGTTCGTAGTTGATGATATTTAATTGATGATAAATGGGAAATTTGTAAAAATTTAACGAATTTTTGATGAACAACTCAAACGATTTAAAAGCGAGCAATGGCAACAACGGAAAAAAACAACACCTTTTTATCTAAAGTACGCGGAACTGTATATCGGAAATTCTAAAGATACACTCATTTTAAAATTATTTTGCGATTTTGCTGTTGAGCTAAATTTTATTGTTCAGGGGCGAAGAACATGATATTTAATAAATAAAGGTAACACACGAAACGTTAAAAAACGCTCCTTTGGACGTAATTTAAAATCTGAAACCTTTCAGATTTTTTTTAATTAATTTTTTGTGCTAATTTTTCTGTTGCACTTCTCCATTTATTTATTAAAATTTAATTACTGTAGTGCATGTGTAAAGTGTTTCCAACATATATGCCTTTTTCGCCATTTCTCTATGCTAAGGATTTGCGAAGCACTATTTAAAAATGTAAAGAATGTATTTGGGCTTTTATGTTTCCTTCCGTTGTGCGCATTTATGAGAGGATCATGGATTTAAATTAGATTTTTCGTTCCCGTTTGCGTTCATACGAGTTCATTTGGATGATATCCCCTTCCGGCATCACCGAACGACGTTTGCCATGCAATAGATCAGCGATGGAGCGAACACGGTTTTCTTCTATCTGCATACTGAAAATTATGCTCGCTGACGCCAAATCAGCGCTTTTATCTAACGTATCCCTTCCACCACCCCTTGCAGTATGGAAATGCATTAAGCCCCACTCGCTGCGTCGTTTGTAATCCGCCAACCCTACTTACGTTTCGAATATATGCGGTGTTATGTTCGTAAAATATTGAAAGCTTCTGAAGAAAATTTCCCTTCGCCGCCATATTCTTTCTTCTCGAAAGAGAAGATCACCATTTTCTTTTTATTTATTTTTTTCGAAAAAAAGGGCTGATTTTTCAGTTTCTTAACGTTTATTTCGTAAAGGAAGATCGCGTCCTTAATATAACTCATATATAAAATCGGGTGTTTTTGCATAATTTGTCTGCAATGCAAAGTCGTCTGCTTTATTATTCTTTATCGCGCATAAATTATGCATATCAACTTATTAGTAAGTTTGAAAGTTTTGAAGAAAACCAATTTTTTTTTTAAATAAATCTGTGAAATTGTAATTTTATGCTTTTTACCGCTTAACTACGGATGAGAAAGTTCATTGATTGCTGCCTGAAACATTATTCATTTATTTTTAGTTTTAGAAAACTCCGTTTTCATGAAGTCTTCTGAAATTATAATTCATCTTAGATTGGCGCCGTGTGCAGATTTCGATATTATTTCTGAATTCTCAGAATGGGAACTAAATTTCTGTTTTTGTTTAATGCAAAAATACGTAATTATTATTTTAAATTCTGGAATTTTCAGGTTTTAATAACAAAAATAAATGAAAAATTAGAAATTGATTTTTTTATTACTATTGAATATTTTATATATATATATATACACTGACTACCAATAAGTATTTGGACACCTATGGAAATGACGATATCTGCGGTCCTAAGGTACGCCACGGACTCCACCGGTATATATCGTGTAGGAAACAGCATCGGCTTTAGTCGCATGCAAGATGCCTCGCAGTTCGGAGCTCTCTGATTTTGAGAAAGGTATAATTATCGGCTATCACAAATGTGGTCGATCCTTAAGGGACATATCTAGCGATCTGAAGTACCCAAAATCGACAGTGGCCTATGTGATTAAGAAGTGGAAGGTGAGCGGGGATTGTCGGAATGTGCCCCGAGTCGGCAGACCAACGAAACTGGGAGATAGAGACCGACGAGTGCTGTCCAGAGAAATTCGGAAGAACCGCACCCAACCGATGGCCCTCATCCGCGAGGAATTTCAACAGGCATCCGGGAGTATTGCTTCAATGAATACCATCCGTAAGGAAGCACATCTGCTTGGTTTTCATGGTCGTGCTGCTGCCCATAAGCCTTTGATCACAAAGTCCAACTGCGCTGCTCGGTTAATGTGGTGCAAAGCACATCGAAATTGGACCGTAGATCAGTGGGAACGGGTTCTTCGGAGTGACGAATCAAGGTTCACCTTTTACCGTTCGGATGGCAGGGTCTGGGTCTGGGGTCTACCTGGAGAAGGTCTCCTGCCAGAATGCATTGTGCCAACAGTCAAGTTCGGCGGAGGTGGAATTATGGTCTGGGGGTGTTTCTCCTGGTATGGGCTGGGACCCTTGCTCCTCATTCATGTTGGGACCCTTGCTCCTCATTCATGGTAAGCTCAACTCCGATGCCTACTGCACTATTTTGGATGACAATGGGCTTCCTATGTTGTGGCAGTTTTACGGGTTGGACCCCTGTTACTTTCAGTACGACAATGCCAGTTGTCATGTTTAGACGTTAACCAAGGCTTGATATGGTGCCAATGGAGTTCATTGAATGGACTGGCCTGCCCAGAGTCCAGACCTGAGCCCTATCGAGAACCTCTGGAACGAGTTGCATCGCCGAATTCAGGGGTGCACTACCCGTGCAAAATCGGTGAAGGAACTTCTATGTCTTCTCCAAGCCGAGTGGAAGAAAATACGACTAGCTGTCATACAAACACTTGTGGAAAGTATGCCCCGGAGAGTCCACGATGTAATTACCTCTCGTGGAGGCTCTACCAACTATTCATTTTGAATAAAGTTAGTTTTTCTTTTCTATCACAGTTGTCCAAATACTTATTGGTAGTCAGTGTATATTCAAATTTACATTATGAAATTTTAATACGTCTTTTCGAGATAATACCGCCACATTTCAGTATTATTTCTTACGTCTTCATTTTCTTGGAAAATATATCTCTTAACTATGCATTTTCTATAGCAAAATCTTCATGAATATAAAACGTGAAACTCTCAAATCAGTGCCAATACAGGTTGATTTTTGTCGAATGAAAAAACAATCAGTTGTACCTCTAAAATTAAATATAATTCGATATTTTCTGTTATAAGACAAAACGCGTCAAACAGATTTTTCTTGGAAGGTAAATATGCAAATTTGATAGTTCCAGCGCGAAAGCATACTTTCATCAACAGCTTGTTCAAATATAGTTAAAATGTTCTATAACGTAAATATATCTATTAGCTTAGTTATATAAATAAACAAAGAATAAAACAGAATGATGAACTTATAAAACGTTTTAATAACAAAGGAAATAATTAATTTAGAAATCAAGCAACAAAAACCAGTGTTATATATAACGCTGTTGTTTGACTTCAAAATTAATACATGTTTGGCGTGTTATTCTATCTTAAACATCATAATATCAGATAAAAAGATTTCAAAATTGTATTTTAAGATGACGGTAGAAAATATACGTAATTACAAGGAGAAATGCTGAGGTCCTCATTCCCGAGGATCAAATCCGGAGAATCTGCAAAATTTTCGTAATATTTTCGTAAAAAATAGGAATGTAAAATAGTTCCCTCAAAATCAGAGCTTTTTTATAATATAATAAAACCAAACGATTCTGAATTGGCTAATAATATATGGTATTCAACACTTGCTAATACTATGCGTGAAACATCTTAAACAATAACAAAAACATTAAAATAACGCTGCAAATCTTCACAGTATTTATCAGCGTTATAGATCCCAAATAAATTTAAATTAGATCGAATAAATATAAGATATCAAATAGATTTAAGGAGTGTTTAAAATGTAAATTAAAGATCTCATACCTCTTCGAATGGCAAGAATGGTTACTTGCCGGGACTATACTAGTTAAGGTATCTAATTTTTTATTCCTTATAAGTTAGCAGATATGATGCTTGCACACGCAGTTACTCGTGGAAGAACACAAATTTGCATAACAGGATCAGGATTTAGTTTTTTTCGCTTGGAGGACTTTCTAAAGGAAACTAGTGTGTATTCACATTGTACATGAGAAATATTACGGTAAATTCCTTACAGCCAGCCCGATGGGCGAGATTTGGAAGGAGGTCGAACTACCCGTTTTCAGCGATCTTAATCGCTCCGATCTCTCGCTTAAGCGCTCTTAAATTCGGTTATTTGAATACCGCAGTGCAGATGAGAGCTAGCTGCTTAAGAGCTAGGCTTGAAATGCCTTCATGGAGGACTTTCAATGAAAGCTGGCTCGTATTCACGTTACATATAGGCAAAACAATGGAAGACATCCATGCAGCAGCTCATTCTTCTGGCCTCGAATCGAGTCAAATTACCAGTAATCAACGGTATTAACCACTTGGTCATTGGTTGAGGAGGCTCAATCACTATTGAGCGTTATATTTTTTCCTGAAATATAAATTTAATATAATATTTCTTCCTGAAATATAACTTCAGATATATGTATATATATATATATATAAACCTGAATTTCACGGCCTTGTTTAATAAGTCTGAACTGGTGTCATTCCAATCAGATTATTAAAATATGGTGCAGAAATGTTGTTCTTGTAGCATTACATAATCTTTTATTACTTTTGGAAATTCTAAAGATCACGATATCGCTTACAATCCGTATTTTCTCGGCGAGAAAGTATATATTTTGCTGAAATCATTTCGAATGTTTATTTTCGTTGTTAACATTCACGTTTCGAATATCCAATCTTTCTTGAAATTCGTCTAACTGTATTGCTTTTTCAAGCGAATAAAAATATTTTCCCTAGGCATGCATTTGATATTCAGTTCGGGAAAATCCGGTATTTTATGTTTCCGCAAAAGCTTCTAATATAGCTGTGGCATAACATAAGATTTAATCGGAAGCTTACCAGCATATATATCTCCCTAAGCTGATAATCTGAAAATATTGCCTTTGTTTCACCACAGGCTTTCATTCTGCATTTGTTCTCTGCTCAGCGAATTACATATAAGCTGCTTAATACCTGTTGGAACTATTCATGAGAATTTAGGAAAATGAATTCCTGAGTAATGTAATTATTTTTTATCTTCTTAGAGGTGGTTTATGGGGATCGTGTTGTGTACTGTAATATAAGTGGGTTTCGACAGAGATATATGGGATACTTAAAAATGAAAAGTTTAGAAACGTTCATTTTGTTTGTATGATGTAAATTTTTTTAATGATTTGAGGGGGAAAACAGAAGAAAATATTATCTTTATATATCTATCAAACTAGGCGCTGAGTTTGTGATTATGTCATATTTCGATCAGTTAATTATAATTTAATTTTTTTCTTTTTTCCTTTTTACTTCCTTGTGCGATGTAACCACGAAAAATTTCGGGTACCATATTTCAACGAAAATATCCATTTTGACCTCAATCGAATGCAATTTAACGATGTTTTTGCGTGACATGTATACGTAAGGACATAGTGAAGGACGCTTTTTCTCCAAACGAATTATAAAATTCATTTAAAATGCATTCAGAAGAGATTTTTTTTTTCGTGGCGTTTGTACGTACGTATGTATGTATGTATCTTGCATAACTCAACAACGAGTAGCCTTAGAACGTTGAAATTTTGTAAATAGGAGTGTTATAGCGTGTGGTTGTGCCCCTCCCTCTTTGGTGGCAATCGGCCGCACCAAAAATGTATAAATATATATATATATATATATATATATATATATATATTTTATTTTTGCATCTTATTAAGTTTCTTTATGTATTTGTATATAGACATCTATACAGTATATGTTGGTAATTTGGGCATTTTTTGCTTTAAAAATGATTGAATTATGTTGTTCTTATCTTCCGGTTAAAGTTTTTATGCCTTTAGTTAACCTGAATGAAATACTTGTAGAATTATCAATAATTTAAAAGTTATTTAAGTGCGGCTAAGCCTAAAGTTTTTACCATAGCAGCCATATTTGTTTACATTTGAAACTTAGCAGAATAGTGGGCTTGTTGCCAATCTAGAGCAACTAAGCTTCGGAAACACAAAGATAAAGTCTTCTTTTATTATTGCGATTTAAATCATGCTTGATCCATTTTGGAATTTTCATTATTATTAGTTATTAAATTGTGCCATATATTGACTCAGCATAGAGTACACAACAAATTAAGTCAGTCTCTACGCCTTCAGTGTCTTTTTCCTGAGTGAGACTAAAAGTAAACTTTCACTTTTGTGCACCGAAAAATATGCCTTCTTGCCCGCTGGCCAAATTGCTTGTTTTTGGATAGAAACTCTAATATGTAAAAATTGTTCTTTAAATTGTTTTAACTGTATTTTTATATTTTTAAATTTTTAATAAGGATATTTTGAGATTTTATGTATTAACTTCGTCGAACTTTGAATTAATTGAATGAGAAATATATTTCTAATAAAATTAGAGGAAACAAGTTTAAAGAAAATGCAGCAAAAAATAAGTATAATTTAATATTCCGTACAAGGAAGTCATGTGATGTAAGATTTTGTTTTAAATGAATGAAATATTTTAAAGAGATGAAGCTTTTTAAAATGTAGTTGTTTCTCACATCTGTTGCAAAAATGAAAATTTGAACAAATAACAGAAGAATATAATGGCACTGGAAAGTTTTCACTCGTTTTACTAGCGCCATAAATATTAATAAAATTTTTGTTAATGCAAATCGTAAAAGTACAGAGTTATTCATAAAGGCTGAACCAATTTCATGCAGATGTATTTTATTAAAGAAAAGTGCTTCAAACTTCTGACCAGGCAGAAAATGTTCTATTCATAAGAAGTCTTATTTCTTGTCCTTTCACCAGTGTCCATGTGGCTAAGATAGGTGAATATAGGGAGTGGGGCCCGATTTCGATCCCAAGCTGATGGACTATCTGCATGCCTTGTTGTACGGTTGCGTGCGTTGTCCTTAGTTGGTTTTCATGCTTTTTCTTATGTGTAACGTGAACAGGAACCAGTTTCAATTAGAATAACATCTGCGAAAGCATCTATCTCCTTAGGCAGGTAGTTGGCATGTGCTTTGCCAGGTTCAAATAACCTAATAATTCTTTGTTGTGTAATTGTTCAGTGTGGCCATCACGCTCAGCGCCATATTCTACTCAGTTGATCGCTGCTGAGGTACTAGAAATCAGTCAAATTAGAAGATTGTGACAGAACAATAGCATTCTATTATACATATGCTTATAGAAAGAAATCTAACGGTGTAAAAATAAGGCTTGATCTCGGAGGCCATAAGGATAGCAAGCTTTGTGAGTGCGCTTTTGGCCATTCCATCTCTGAGGTAGATTCAAGGAGGCGACCACAGTTGCCATATCTAAGGTTTCGACCTGGAGACTCCGCTTTTTGCTGTGGATACTCCAGGCTCCGGTTTTGTGAAATTAATCTTCGGGTTGGCTAATATTTTTTCGTTCGTGAATTATGCTCTGATTTTGATACCACCTTTACGATGTCAAAATCGACAGCTCTGTTTTTTTTTTTTTTTTTTGCTTAACTCGAATTGGAACTCTTTGGAATACAGTTCATTTAATTCTCTTACCCCTTTTAACAGTTACAGTTAATTGGACGGCTGCTCAGTAAATGTGACTGTTAACGTAAATAACTTAACTGCCAAAGTAGCATTAACGCACAACGACATCGACGGCTAAATCTAATCGTAATATTCTTGGTTTTAACGTAACAATTGTATTTAATTATATATAAGGTAAGAGCAATCAGACAGGTAAAATTAATTTTTTATCAAATTTATATAAATGCGATTAAAGGTATTTAAAGTCGCCCAGATGGTATAATTGTTAGGGGAGCCTACTACTGTACCGATGGGCCCGGGTTAGAATCTCGGAGAAGACATGGATGTTTGTAAATGTATAGTGTCAGTGCGGCATGGCGGCACTTTAAATATGCGGCGAGCCGAAAGTCCTCTCGTGTGGATTGGTGGGAGAGGAGAGGGGTGAGAGATCCCTGGATTCCCCCCCGGGGTGCTGTCCCTCAAAATTGGGGGTTGGAAAATAGAAGTCCAGCCTCTCTTCGGAGTAGGCTCTGGCAATCATTCTTCCATATAATAATGGACACGACAACAACAACAATGTATTTGAAAACATATGTTAAGGTAATTATACTTTTATTTAATAATATATAATACTTACATAAATTAATAATATATCATATTCAGTACAAGAATATTAATGATAAACAATTTTAGAATAAAAATAACAAATTCTGAAAAATATAATTTCTTTATTATTATTATTATTTCTATTATTAGTTTTAAAATTTCCGGGGTAACACTCTCTGAGGGGAACAACGTGATAAGGACCGCAATTGCCACCTCTAAAGGTGTGCCTAGAAATACATCTACTTTAAGAGGATGCTAAAAATTTTATAAGGCAACATTTCTTCAAAAAATTTATTAAAAAATATTTAAAAATATAAATTTTAAAAGTAAATCGTAAAAAAGGTGCGAATTATATTTGGATTAAGCCTAAATTTCGAATTCTGGAAGAAGAAATCAAGTAAGTTTAAGAAGAAAAGAGATATTGATAAATATATATCAAATTCGATTAACATGGAGGAGCTAAAGTTTTGGGAGCTAATGTTTTAAAAACTACTCTTGCGATTTTTACAAAACGTGATAGTTTGGCATAATTTGAGTTGCAGACTTGAAATATGGAAAAAAACTGGCATGTCATTTCAAAAAAGTCCGATTTTGTGTCAAAATACCTATGTTAGGATAAAGGTTATATTTAAATCCTAAGTCGCGCTTTCGAGACATGAAAAACGCAAGTTGAATTTCGTCAATCGGCTCAGTAGAACGAGAAATATAGAACTGCCTTTTTTTTTTCTTTTTTTTTATGCGTAGTGTACATATTATTCTAATTGTCGGTTTTCTTACTGTTATCATAGGCGATGTACTATTATATTTGCTTGGGAGATAAATGGAGATTTCGTAAACGCGGAAATCCATAATTTTGTTTGGCCACTGAATGATAAATGGGGTAAAACAAATGTGATGCGGCAATACGTGATGCCATTTGGCGCCCCAATCGAAAGATTATAACTTGAACTTCTTTTGTGTGAACTATATTAATCACAGAAGCGGTAATTTTTTTTTCCTATTTTTTATTAAAACATAGCAATGAAAAAAAGTCTGGCATTGTCCGTTACGAGAACGTATGTTCTCGGTATTTATTTTTTGCCTCGATTCGATCTGGTGCCAGCAAACCGTCTACTATTCCCGTCTAACCAACAGATATTCTCCCGTCAAGTCGGGGCGCTTGTTTTCGAAATGCAAGGTCGCCAAGTTTGATGCGAATGCAATTAAAGGCAGAAATTTTTTAATATGAAGCTCCATGTGTGGCAACTGTATTTACTTCCATGTAGTACTTGATAAAATATTTTCAAAATAAAATTTAAGGTGCGTAGGTTATTTAACATTTAGACCAATAAACATGAAATATTAAACTGTAGTATTCGAAACCCGGATATACAGCCTTTCAGCTTAACGTCGTAATCATTTACACCATAAAAAGACATGCGGGGAAAATGCGATCATTGCTTACAGAAAAATGTTATTTTAATGCAAAATTATCTGTAAGCGGGAGGGGGACGAGAAAATTCCTCTGATTCTAGACCAAGAGGGCTGTAAACCTCGAAAAGCGATTTTGTGTTTCGAGATTTTGCGTCACTTTTCATTCGAGTCTGTTGCTGTTCGGAAAAGTGTAACATCTTTCAAATTTTATCTGTCTGCTACTGATGAATAAACTAAGCTTCTTAAACGCAATAGATGCAGTTCTTAAGAATATTGGTTTTTTTAACTTTTTAATCTGATAGATTTAAATAAAAATGCATTTATTTCATAATATAGCTAATTAAAATCATTTAATATTTTTACAGAATCACGGTACACATTTTTTAACTCTTCTAATATACACATGATACATAACGTTCCCATGTCAGCCTAAATGTATATTCGTCTAGTATCCTATAAAATATTTCGTTAACCTACGTGGGTCATCTGTTTTGATAATCTCTGCTGCTAAACAATTTTAATTTTTAAAAGATCCCTCTTGAGCAAACGTCAAAATCTGAATAAATTTAGGTGTTTTTTTTTTGGTTAATTTCTTTTCTCAGTCTTCAAAAAATTCTCAGTATCGTTACCTTTTTGCCCAAAGGAGCGTTAGCCCAGAAGAGCTATTATTTCCCAAACGGGATTTTTCCTTGAATCGCTATAAAAGTCTGAATCACTTTTCAAATTGTTGCCAACAAATATTACCACACTGTATTATATTTAAAGAAACGAAATCAGGAAGAACTTTCATGAATGTGTGCATGTTTCTCACATTGTGAAAAAACAACGGTACCTAGAGCCATCCAATTTTGAATAACGTAGGCCTCCCCCGAATATGGACATCTGGAAGCCCGAATTTCGAATTGATTTTCTTGTGTATTTCATATTTTATAAAACTTAACGAATTTTTTATTAGCAAACTCAATAATTTCAAAGCGAGTAATGCAAGAAAACATTCTATCCGGGAGGAAACATTTCTATCTCCAGTTTGCGAGACTGTCAATCGGAAATTCTAATGATGTGCTGTTTTCAATTATATTTAGCCCAAAGGAACATTAGCCAAAATGCTCTCGGAACGTACATGTGTATGTAAATTTGCTAATGAACGGGAAGAATATGCAGTAATTCCTTAAAGCCGGGCTTTGTCAAAAATCATTAAGAGTTTTTTATTCTATAAATTGCAATAGATAGAAAGATTACTGTAAGAAACCATTACAGTAGAGCAAAATTTCCACGATAAAATGCAAAAAGACAGGAAAACACGTGGGAGAGCAACAATGATAGAAGATGATGGGACTGTATGTACGAATCGTTTGTATTCCCAATATGAGGTAATTTAATCATACATAATTAGGGATGTTAAACATTGTTAAATCATCAATTAAAAAATAATAGCTAAATCACAAAAATGAATGAAATAAAAGCTCTTAATCTTCTCTTTCTCATTGACTGCTGTCGAAATACAAGAGTAATATAAACTGCAATAATAAACAATAACTGGGACCCGGTTCCTACTGCCAGAAGTGGCAGTCCATTCTGTCCCGGAAGGTCATGGCTTAGGCCATTCGAGTGGGCTAGCACTATAGTTCGACCGTCTCAAACGCAACCCTGGCTGGCATTCTGCCAAAACACATAGACTCGCCTAAAAGGGATGTTATTAGTTGCTGTGACGTGAAAGGTCACGTGAAAGTCTTCTCTTCTCCGGAAAGAAATATGCTGGAAGGAAAGAAAGTTCCCATCCTTCCACTCTATTTTGACAATAATTCAGTCCGACCACACCGCACAAACACGATGTCTATAATTTGCCTCCAGTTTGGACGCCACTGTAAATTCGTTACTCTTTTGTGTGTGTGTGTGTGTGTGTGTGTGTGTGTGTGTGTGTGTGTGACTAGAGACGTATAAAGGAGCAATGCCTTCGCCTGTATTCGAACTCCGAGCCTCACGAATAAGTGTCGAGTGTGCTTCCAGTTACACCACGAAGGCATGCGGTAAAAAGGGAGAAAATATTTTTTATATTTCAAAGTGTGTTTTTCTTGTTTTTACTGTTGATTTAATTTATGTAACGAAATTAACATAATCTCCATATTAAAACTGCTCAAAAATATATTTAAATTACTAATATCATTCCTGTTAATTATATGGGTCACTTCTCCTCTATGCTTTTTTTAATCAATATGTCCAGTTAAATATGATTATAAGTTAAGAGACTGTGCTATACTATCCATTTTTATTGTTTCTAACTTTAAAAAGTGTGGTCAATGGAGACTCTGCTGTACTATCCATTTTTTAAAATCTATTTTTAAAGTTTTTGTTTCTAACTTAAAAGTTATTGTTTTTTTAAAGTTATTGTTTCTAAACTTTAAGAAAGCTGGTCACTCCAGACTCTGCTGTACTATCTGTTTTAAAAATATGTTTCTAACTTTAAAAAGTCTGGTCAGGGAAGACTCTGCTGTATTATCCACTTTTGAAAATCCATTTTTAAAGTTACTGCATTTATCTTTAAAAACTCCGGTTAATCGAAACTCTGCTGTACTATCTATTCTTCAAAATCGATTTTTAAAGTTATTGTTTCTTGATTTTAACGATTATTGTGCGACGCTGTATGCGTTGAAAAAAAATGCATTGTACACAAAAATGCATTGTACCGAATAATACATTGTCTGGATGCTTCTTCTGTTCTATACGTATACAGACTTGCTTCATTTTTGCGCGTGCAGCAGTCACTTACTTGGTCATTCTTCACTAATCCTTCTACTCGAGAGCAGTCAGGAATATTTGTTTATTCTATTCTAAATCCTGTTACCCATTTCTGCTTGCAGTCTGTCTCTCCAGCTTTGTTCGTTCCTTTCAAATCCACCATTCTCCTCGTACATGATTCTCAAATTGCTTCTAATAGAATAATATTTACCCATTCGACCATTTAAAGGTTCACCAATGAATGGGCAGCTCATTTCGAAATCCAGTAATCGGTGGCGATAGATATCCGCAACTGAATGCGTCGTATTCTAGTCCGAATGTTCTACGTTAGCATTTAATCGAAGTTTAATCGCTTCATAACTACAAGTGGCTATCGCCGGATAAAATTCGCCTTGCGCTCGGTCCGGCATATCCGGGCTATTCATCTCAGGTGTTAAATTTGCATATTCGACGCCTTTCCTCATCCTCCCTCTTGCACTGTTTAGTTTAACGCCTCGACGCTGGTCCTTTCTCCAATCACGACACAATTATTCGCCTTTTAATGGGTCTCTTTTCTGTGGAGTTTAGTTGTATTGGGAAGTCTCTCCTTTCGTGCAAGGAAGGGAAGAGAAATTTGCTTTTCCCTTTCTTCCGTTAAAGTTTGGTAATGTCGTTATCTAGAAATCCCCTTCTTGCGCACGTGGTTGTTTTGACATAACAGCCGCCATTGTAACGACTAGCGCGTAATTTGCGATTCGCACCAAGAAGGAAAGCGAGTTAATTAAATCATTTTCGCCGTTGAAAATTGATAACTTGTTTTCCTCTCCCGGCACTTTGTACAGACTCTTGCAATTTAGTTATTATTAAGGCAGTTAGGTATTAAGAAAACATCCAATACGTTCAAAGAAAGCCTGTTTTTTTTTATCTTTGCCTCGCGTTGAAGGCGTTTTCAGTTAAGCTTGACTGCTTTTGATAAACAAAATTATGCATTTATCGAATATATCTAAGTAAATTAGAGCGAAAATGTTATCCTGTTACTACTTATGATAATTTATAAGGTATTTCTCCCGCCTTCTTAGCATGCCTTTGTGGTGTAATGGTCAGCCCCCTTGACGCGTATTCGAGAGGCCCGAGGTTCGAGTCCCTCCGAGAGCATTGCACATTTTTCACGTCTCTCAGGATCACAAATCCTAATGTCTCTACAGGGGTGCCCGAGCTAAAAAAAGGTGGTGGATGATGATGATTCTCCACCACCACGATTTGGCGATTAGGTCCCCTAATCCCCAGTCGCCCTTTAAAAGGGGGAGTACGTAAGGAATTGCTCCCGCCTTTTTAACATGCCTTTGTGATGTAATGGTCAGCACGCTTGGCGCGTATTCGAGAGGTCCGATGTTCGAGTCTCAGCGAGGGCATTGCACATTTTTCACGTCTCTCAGCATCACAAATCCTAATGTTTCTGCAAATTATTATGTCTTTCATATAAACTTCTGTTTTTATTTATTGTGAGTAGGTTCTCCACGAAGGCATGCCTTCCCTTAGGCAGATAACTCTAGTGTGCTTTTCCATAATTAATTAAACCAAACTAATCCAAACCTGATTTGAAGCTGTAGACCGATTGTCTGTTTTGTTAAGGCCTAAGCCAAAACGGCAATCCTATTCGGAGATGTTCTTGTGACGGGCGATCTCAAAATGACCGTTATTAAGACTGTTGGCCATTTATTGTGGATTTTTGTCCTTTTGTCCTTATTGTGGATTCCCTTTTTTTCTGCTCTGCATTGTTCATATTTTGTACTTTCTATATTTACCCTGACTTTTTGTTTAATCTTACCAGTAACCGAGTGGTTGAGACCCTCGAATACTGGAAGCTTAATCCGGTACAACATCAGACGAACGGATTGCTTGCTGGTTGGTTCGTCTTATATGTAATGTGAATGGATCAAGTTTTCTTTAGAAAGCCTTCCACCAAGACACCTCTCTCCCTAGCTCTTGCTTGCTTTGCTATATACAAATAGCTTAATGTTTTATTGCTTATCCAAGATTTTACTCTCTTAGTTACTGTGTATAGGATGTTAATAGTTTATTGTTCTGGGTGGGTACATGACGATTCGACGAAGTGTTTAATACATGAGCAGGACAGAACAAAAATCAAACAGTGTTCGCTGGGTGTGGACTCGAGAAGATGATTCCTCCGAGAATTTCTACACTTTTCTTCTATGGAATTTCATTACTGTAGTTGATTTTGGCCCACTAGCGGCCAAGCGGTAAAGTCCCTGCACTCTGGTTGGTCGGTCCGAGGTTCGAATCCTGCGAAAGGGCTGGCTGCATGGGCGGTTTCTTGGTTTTCCTCATGTGTAACTTGTTAATAAGTAGTAGTTTCCCTTAAGAAGTCCTCCATGAAGGCATTCCTCCCTTCGTGTTAATGCCTTAGGGCGGAACACTTAAATAACAATGTAGTTGATTTTCTTTATTGCATTTGTTTTTCATTACTATTTTTAGTATTTTTCAACTTGTATTATGTTAACTCCAAAAAATTTTATATTGTTTTGTCAATAATTTTGCAGCTGATTGCATTTTAAATTTAATATCTGTCTTTAGAATCGCCTCAATTATCAATTTCCAATTCGTTTTACTTTTTGGGTCGAATCACTTTTGAAGTAATAGGACGCTGCCACCAAATGTTACCGCCGCGCATTGTTTTTAAAGAAATAATTTAGCAAGTATTTAAAAAACGTGTACGGCAACAAAGACCTGCTGACTTTAGAGATTTTGAGATTTTGTTGTTGAATTTTTATGTGACATAAGTGTGAACAAAATGATGTTCAATAAATAAAACTAAAATCACAAACAGAAAAGTTGGTCATCTTTATTAAGAAAACTGACCGTTGATATTATAAAATGAGAAAAACTGAAGAAGAAAGCTGTGGCAGTACTTGACACACTATCTGGAATTCTAGAGATTAGACTGCTTTTTAAAATTTTGTGAGCTTTAAATCACTTTGAAATGACTTTTGAATCAGAAACAATTACAATCGATACGATGTTTTCAAATCAAAGCATGAGAATTGAGGGACACATGAGCATGTATAGTCATCATAGTCCATTGTATTAGAGAATAGAATAATAAAAAATGAGAACTGTTTAATAATTATCATTGACCCATAAAACTTCTAAACAAATCAGATTTTATTTACAAATGATCCACCGAAACTGACAGCTTACTTAAAGCTCTTTGTTGCTATTTCACCAATTCCATGTTTTAATATGAAATTGGCATGGTGTCGTATACGGTGTCTGCCGAAAACATCGCGGGCGAAAACGTCGCGGAGAAAATAACGCAAAGCGAAAACATCGTGGTACAAAATATCATGGGAGAAAATAAAGCAACGAGAAAATATTGTGGTCGAAAATAAAAAAGTTCAAAAACTTCGCAGTTTAAAAACATAGTCGTCGAAAGTCTCATTTTCTAGTCACATCATATTTTTCCCATTAGCGAAGCTGTCAAATTTATGCGCGTTTTCTGCGCTCAGTATCTTGATAGTGTAAACAAGCCTTTGTGGATTTCAAATAATACCACTTCCGGTTGTCCAATTTTACTCCAAATCTAATCAACTCTTTATATGAATGCAGAAAGCTTAAATACGGAAAAGGGTACTTTTTCGAAGTTTTGATATAAGAATTATCAAGGACGAAAAAATCGTCACACGGATATCATTGTAAAAATGTATTATGAGGACTCTAATTCGTTCTTGTTCTCTGAAAACTCACTATCGAATTTTTTGAGCGAAAACATTACCTCCCTTGCTAATGTATATAGTTTGGCGGGAGGTTAAAAAGAATACTAAAGCTCCATTTGCTTATGCTATGTGTCAGGCTGCGGGGAAACAAAAATAACGCAAGCTTTAATCCAAAACAAACATTTAAGGACATACTCCCAATGAATCCATCTTAATTTAGCAATGGTCTTTGCGGCTTTGGAGCAGGTTAGTGTTGATTCAGCTTGAGTATACTTGCTTCCTCCCCTGCTGGTAATGTGCGTTACAGGAAGTGCATTTACTTGTGAATTTGACTTGCAAGTATAATGCTTTCTTCTTATCGTCAAATTTTAAATTTAAATCAAAATTATATTAAAGTAGAGCAGGATGATAACTGCGCGTAAAGACGTCAGTCAGCTTTTAAGCAAAAAAGCAGTAATGCGTTGATAAGATCAAATATAAATAAATTTTAAAACTTTTAATCTCTATGCCTTTCAACTGTAAACGTAATGTAACATAGATTGCGATTGTACAAAGAAATGGAATTCATTTATTGTTAATAATGATACTTACTCATTACGATTTTGCTTTATTATGCTGAGGGGTTTACTCATGACTATTTCTCATTATTACTTATGATACATATGCCTCTTTTTTTTTCTTTGTTGTTTTTATTACTGGAATCAATCACATACATGGGCAAAAAAGCAACTTTTCAAGAAATGACAGAAGGAGAATACTTTTCCGAGGAAATCATTGGGCCTTAATTTTAAAACAGACCGTTTTGGACCTGTGTATTATTGCGTCAACAGTGATGATGTGTAAGCTAAATGAAAATTTTAAAAAATCTGAATCCGAGTTGTAGATGTTCTAAACAGAAAATGGTGAAAATTTGTGACGAGGCCTAGGTGACTGTTTTCTGCTAAACATTTATTCTAAGGCATTTTCGTGCTGTACTTTTGCAGTAACTCATAGTGCTCTTTCCGGAAGAAGTTTCACCTTGTATTTTAATCAAGTGATAGATCTTTTATGGTTTGAACTGCACTTTTTATTCTCCGAATTTCCATTTTTTAAAGACGCTGGACGCCTGCATCTTAATGCGAGAATTGCCGAATCCATCGGCCGTTTATCTGTCCTGTCACCAAGAGCATTGTCATAGGTTATGACAAGGGTCGACCGATATTGTACCCGCCAAGAAGGTTAGTTTATAAGATTACGGCAAAGCCTCGAGGGCAATCTGCCTAATGGGAGGTATGCCTTCATGGAGGATTTTCTAACGGAAACTGGCTTGTATACACGTTACACATGGGGGAAACCACGAAAACACCCATGCAGCCAGCCCGTTCGCTGGAATCGAATCTCGCACTGAACTACCAGTATTCAGCGACTCTACCGCTTGCCTTCTGGTGAGCCCTGTAAAGAGGGAGGAGCACACTCAAACAGCCTTGACTTACGCGGTATGCGAATCCGCACCTTACAGTTCGGACTATTAGTCTCCTTTCGCTAATCGTAAACGCAACGCTCTCCGAAAAGTTGCTTGCTTATTTCCAAATTAATAAGATGGAAATCCACTGTTAGAAAAAAAAATCTGAAAGCTTTCAGATTTTACATTACTGCGTTTTTTTAACGTTTTGTGTCTTACCTTTATTTATTAAATATCATGTTCTTAGCACTTAAACCATAAAATTCAGTTCAACAGCAATATCGCAGAATAATTTTAAAATAAGCATATCTTTAGAATTTCCGATACACAGTCTCGGGAGTTGGAGAAATTTGTTTTCCGTACAGTGTTGCCATTCCTCGCTTTGAAATCGCTGAATTTGTTAATCGAAAATTCTTTAATGTCCGACGAAATATGAAATAGATAATAAAACAAACTCCAAATTCCAAATCAGGTCTTCCAGATGCCCATATTCGATGGAGGATTACGTTATTCAAAATTGGATGGCTCTAGGCAGCGTTGTTTTATCACAGTGCGAGAAACATACATGCATTTATGTAGATTCTTCATTATTTAATTTCTTTAAACATAATACAGGGCTGTATTGAAAGCTTGAAACAGCTTGAAAAATAAATCAATGCAGAAACTAAATCAACGCAAAATGCCAAAACGAAATTAATAGCCCTCCTGGGCTAACGCCCTTTGGGCTAGTAATGCTTTTGAATATCCTTCCCGGCGTCGTTTGAGGAAAGCGTTGTTGGACGTTTTTTATAATTTTCAAAGTTATAAAAAACATAACTTTCAAAGTTGTAAAAAATATAAGAGAGTACTGAAAGAAGAAATGAAGCGCAGGTTTCCTAAGAAATACGGAAGAATGTAACTGAAACTGGTTTATAGTGAAGTCTGTGTGCTTTGCATTCAGCGTTATTTATTTATCTAAAGACGAAGTTATAAAGTAATAAAAATAAATTTTATTTTTCATATGAATTATGTATTATTTTGATTTATGAAGTTTACTGCTATGTTTTAATTGAATATTTTTTTGTTTGTTTTTCAGGTAAGAAATATCCTGTATTCTCGGTTTTCCATTATTTTCACTGAGTATACAAGATGTCTATTTTGAACTAATGGCACATGTATTATGCATGCAAGACCACTTTTAACTTCTAGGATGTGTGTTCTAAAATGTTAGAGATTCGACTGTACAGTAAGTGTTGCGTTTTTTGTAGCCTTTTTAAAGTTAATCATAGTAAATCCAGAACTGATCCAAAGTTTTATTTGTTTTGTTAATGCGAGACATGTTTTTAAAAAGTAGGCAAAAACTATTTATTTTGGTAAGCTTAATCCAAACAGAATTCTGGATGCATTGATAATTATATGGAAAGTATGTAATTATTTATATGAAAATCTGAATTTTCAGTAGAGATATTATGTCAAAGTATCTGTATAAAACCATGCGTATGATTTTGAAGTGATGGAAAATTGAACTGAAAGCTATGTATTCTGCGAAACGATTCTTGCGTTTATCAACTTTGCGTAGATTTTGTAGATTGCGTAGACTGAGTAAAATTAGAGAGAAAAATTGCACACCGTACTTACGTATTAACGCAACCGGACTTAGTAGAAGTCGCCACATTTTCAGTATGTGCCAAACTCACGCAACCCGTGCGCATGACCATTCTTCCTTTAGCCATGCTCATAACTATCCAGCAGTCAAACAACACCGCCATTTTCGTATGCATTCTTTTGTAATGTATTCCGAGTTCCAGCGGTTTTTATAAACGATTTGATATTTTTGCCTTAGTTTTAAGTATGAGCTTGTGACATTTGCCAGCAATGGAAGAAACTGCAGTAAAATTTCTGCAGAAATACAGAATTTTGCTGAAAAACAGCAAGGAAATATGTTTCCTGACAGTCGCTCTTGCCAAACATTAAACGAAGCCTAGTCTTCACAATTTCCTGATTTTTTTTAAGCGAAAACAGATCACTGTGTTCTTCGGGAGAAGAATAGCGCAAACAAATTACAGAAAATTTTTATGAAGAATGCAAGTGTTATATTTTTTTAAATGTATCACGTAATTTTTATTTGGTAATTCAAATTTGTATATTAATTTCCTAACGTATGCTTTCTTTTCATTGGTAATATTTACGACTTCCGATAAATATCGATAGTTTGGGAATCTTCTTAGAAAAGGGCTCGAAAACTATCAACTTGATAAGTAATTAAGGTAATTAATTTATGAGTAATTAATATCTTCTAAATTGATAAATAATGTTTATCTTTTCATCTGTAAAACATCACTAAATTGCGCCAAGGGGGGGGTCGTTAATGCGTAAGTACTTAGCATACTTTCTTCATAAGTGCCGTTGTCAGCGGTGTCCCTAGGTTATAGTTTATTTTAACTACATGGATAAAAAGAACTTCACACTGAAGTGACTGCAGAATAACGCAGAAAAGTAGCAAAGAACAGATATAAAACGAAGTAAAATCTGAAAGCTTTTTTGTGTGCTGCCTTTATTTATTAAATATCATATTCCTCGCACTTAAACCGTAAAATTCAATTCAACAGCAATATCGCAAAATAATTTTAAAATGAGCATATCTTTAGAATTTCTGATACACAGTCTCGCGCGCTGGAGACAAAAATGTTTTTTTTTTTTTCGTATAGTATTGCCATTGCTCGCTTCGAAATCCTTGAGTTTGTTAATCAAAAATTCGTTAAAGTGTAATAAAATATGAAACCGATAATAAAAGAAATTTCACATTCCAAATTCGGGCTTCCAGATGCCCATATTCAGTGGAAGATTGCGTTATTCAAAATTTCATAGCTGTAGGTACCGTTGTTTTATGACAATACGAGAAACATACATATAGTGAACCAACGCAAAATGCCAAAACGAAATTAATAGTCCTTCTGGGTAAATTACCCCTTTGGACTAATTATAAAGGATTTTTATGAAAATTATTTAAATATGTGCATCACAAAACGGTTTTTTACCTTTTTTATTATTATTTAAAATGCAAGCCAAACTTATGAGCAGAAATTTATAAAGATCATATATTAATTTAGAAGTCAAACAACAAAAATCAGCGTTATATTTTTAAATTTTCACAGGACTAGTTTCGATGGTTTTACCGAACCATCATCCTCAACTGTAAAATGGTTCTGTAAAACCATCGAAACTAGTCCTGTGAAAATTTAAAAAATATAACGCTAATTTTTGTTATTTGACTTCTAAATTAATATTTGTTCGGCGTGTTATTGTATCTTAAAGATCATATATGTTTAAATGAAATCCCTCTATTTTATATTTATGTTATTTATTATTGACTTTAGTTACTGATAATTTCAAGTCAAAATGTATACCCCCCCCCCCGAAAAAAACGCAACTCTGCGTTATTCTCCCAGTAAATAGATGAAGATCATTCTATGCCTCATCCATTAAAATTTGTGTCTGGCCAGGAATCGTTTAGTCCTCATTTTGTATCTTCCTTTCACTTCCAGAAGCCCTTTGTGTGAAAGGAAGGGGAATCATTAATCAGTGCATATTGATGATGTTCCTCTGAAGCGTTTAGAAGCCCAGAAAGTCGTGCAGTTTAGTGTAAAATCAATAGCAGCCTTCTCATCTTGGAATTCACAGCCCTGAAATTAAAATTTCAGTTAATCGTTAACAGAAGAAAAGCAGCAAAAATAAAAGGATGTAAGCTTGTAAAGATCTGTTGTTAATTTTTGTTTAACAGTTAAGG